>JAANYP010003895.1:0-65444 GCA_020465985.1 Centrapalus pauciflorus | reverse complement strand
ACAACCTCTCAACCGCCGAGAATTTCCTCCTCTCCTCCACCAAATTCTGGTCATCACTCTCCGCCACCGCCGTCATCGGCGCTCTCTCAACCCAACTATACACCAACACTATCAACAATACCGGCAAATACATTTTATCTGTCATCCTTGCTCTCCACTTCATTCTCTTCTTCTTCTTCTCCAATCCTGAGAACCTTAAGAACACATTCTCCACCTTTTTTCATGGATCCGCTATGAAATGGGCCCTGCGACTCACCGCTATGAGAGTCGCTTACTTGCTCCACTCTTTCCCTCAGCAATCGGAGATTGGTTTGATTTTTGTGATCTGTGTTTGGATTGACGTTGTGGCGATCGCTCGGATTATTAAGCCTTCGATTGATTATTGGATTACGAATTCGGTGTTTATGGCGATTGTTGGTCGAAGCAATGAGCTGTACGGTTTTACTGGTCGTTACTGGCTGATTATGTTGTTGTGTATTCCGATAATTTATATGCAAATTCGGCTAGATGGTTACAACTTACAACAATGATTAATGAAGAACCAACCCTAGGAGAAAGAGTGGATGAAATAACTTGCTTTGGATATCTGAATTTGGCTAAAATGTAAGCCGTGATCGATCCATCATTCATACTTTTATTTGTCACACTTTCAGTTTTCAGTCACGCAATTGTTTCCCATTTGGGTTAAATTACCCACCATTTTAAATACTATGATTTTGCATTTATGTTATTAACTTATTTTGTTATTGCTATTACTAGGTTAATACTCATTTATTACATGGATTGATATAAAAAAAAATAGTTATATATTTACAGGCCCGGCCCAATGAGCGGCCCAAGACAGAATTTAGGAGAGGGCATAAAATTTTTAGGTTAGTGTTATATATTAGGCCCATTAGAAAATCAGATTTATAAAATTGGACCCAAAAAGTAATCCTTTAGTCATTTAGGTTAGTCTGTAAATCAACACAAGCGTTGAATTGCAATCGATGCGCTACGGTAATCGCAATCGACACAAAGCATCAAGCTTGGGAGGGGAGGGAATAGGGATCGCCGGATCAAAAGACAAGCATTAATGGAGTTTCGAACTTTGATGCAATGGAGTATTGCAATCGACGGTGGACTGAGTTGTCTTCATTCTCAATCGACGGTGGACTGTTGGAATATTGCAAACTTCGAAGGCCAAACAATGAATCATCAATGATACAATGGTAGAATCGATTAAACAATTTCAAATAAACAAAAGTAAGTCTTCTGTCTTCATTTCATCGATTTTAAAGTCATCAGGTCTTGATCGATTTACAGTTCAATCTATTTCAAATACACTTGTAACAGAGGACTAGTGTTTGAAATCATAGTCTGTTTAATGATCGATTTCAACTCTCAATCTGATTTCACTTTTCAAAGTTTGTTCATCTGTTCAAGTAATCTGTTTAGGGATCGAAATCATCGAATTCAGAGTCTGTTCAAGCAATCTGATTGTAGCTCTCAATCGAATTTAGAGTATTTGTTTCGAGTCTCAATCGATTGCAAGCAATCTGATTTCAACTCTCAATCTGATTTCAACTCTCAATCGATTTCAGAGTCTCCTTTTTAGTGATCGAATTTGGAGTATTTGTTTCAAGTCTCAACCGATTTCAATTTTCAAGCAACAGGCAACAACCAACAAAGACTATAATCGGATTTCAGAGGACTACGGGCAACAATGATTACAATTTGTTCAAGTCTCAATTGATTGCATGTTTATTTCAGAGGACTACCAATCTCCCAAGGTATTACATCTATTGAGTGATTTCTGATTTGTTGAAAATAAATTGTCATTGTATATTTGTGTGTTTTATCAATTTGTTTGATTGTTTCTATTTTTCTATACTGTCACAGAGATATGTTAATTTGATAATTCTTAATCTTAATTATTTGTATGTTATGTCAATTTGTTTGATTGTTTTTATTTTCTACAAAGATGACACTTATCTTATAATTATAGTTGTTTATCTACCATACTTTCATATAGAATGATAAGTTTTTGAAAAATATGTTTTTTGTTTCTATTTACAGCTATAGCAAAATGAATGATAAGTTTCTTTTAGGCTTTAACATTTTTTTTTATTTCAATACTTTCATATAAATATGGCTATATGGTCTTGAAATTGCACTTCCGGTGTCAATTGTAACTACCGAGCGTGCATTTTTAACCATGAAAATCGTGAATACTAGATTGCGATATATCATGGACGATGACTTTATTAGATGGTTTAGTTATATATATTTAGAAAGATATTGCAAAATCGTTTAGTTTAGATTCAATTTTAGATGATTTTGTTGACGATTGAAACTTTGAAACAATCAATTTCACACTTTTATGATTTAGGCATTGGTATATTTGCACATTCTTTGCTTGTTAGTAATGTTTTTGTGATCATGAATGTCAATGAATATATGATCCAATTTGCTCCTTTGAAACCTTGTTTGAAACCCATTAGCTTTTTATACATGGAATTCTTCTATATACATCTACAGTTTGCATAAATTGGATCTAAAAGTGTATCATAGTGATCATAAGGTTACAAGATGACTTTGGTTTGTTGGATCCCGACCATCATATAATTTATATTTATAAATTCATGGAGGGCATTATTTTTCAATATCGCCCTAGGCATGGAAACGATCAGGACCGGCCCTGTATATTTAAAATTTATAAAGAGGTGTAATCCCTTAAGACTCTTTAATATTTTTTAAATTAAATACAATAAAACCAATAAAAAGATGACACAGACAAAATCATTGAGTCAATGGTAAAAATGACGACTTTAAGTCAATGTTTAGTTCAAAAAAAGACGGTGAAGATGTGATTCAAAATTTTTGAATTATGATTTAAATATAGTATTTTTATAGTTCTTACATATGTGAGTTAATTCAATTATTATCCTCTTATTATTAATTCAAAAATTTTGATTCTTCATTCTGTTTTATTTGTTGTTGTGCCATCATCAATCTCATAGAAATCAACAAAATAATTATTTATATTTTTTATTTTTATGAAGTATATTATTTTAAATTGTATAATTTTATTAGAGACCTTAAATAAGACCATATATAAGTTTTCTTATTGAAGATGTTTTAATTAATAATAAATTTTTAATGCCAAAGTGATTAAAACTTGATATAAAATATAAATCGTTAATTAAGATTGTTTGAAATTAATTTATTTTAAAAGGTAAATTTTGCAACATTTAGTTTTGAAGTTTTAGAAAATATTAGTATAAATTTTTATTGAAGAAACTACATTTGAAATTTCATACTTAACATATAAAGATTTGATAACAAAATGTTTTTCGAATTTATTGTATAATAAGGTATTTAATTATTATTTTATTAAATTATTTATTCTTTCAGACATTTAAATTTGAAATTTATTATTTTATTGATCTTTTAAAATTTTTTATTTTAAATTTAAATTTTTTATTTTACCAAGTGTTTTAAAATTATTTATTCTTTCGAATATTTAAACTTGTGTTTATCATCTTATAGATTTTTAAAATTTTTTTATTTTTGCTTGTTAATTTGAAAATTTTTATTTAAGTATTAATTATAGTTTCAATTAGTTTAGGAAACAAAAATAATATGTTTCAAAAGTTCAAATTAAATGAATTAATTGATATCCATGTTACTAAAATTAATGTAATTTTTATTTTTAGAAAAAAAAGCAGGAAAATGAAAAAGTATGGTATTAAAGGATGACACGTGGCAAGAATTGTTCTCATTTATTATAATATATAGATAGATTATAATTATAATTAGGTTTTTTTTTGCTATTTAGTCCCTTCATGTTATTTTTTTCCTTTAGATTATTGTTTTCAATCCGGTTTCGGATAAATTTTTTTTTTTTTCATAATCAACCTTGATTTTTTCCACAAAAAATCAACATGTTTTCACTATTTTTCTCCGAAAAATCCACAAACTTGATGACTTTTTTGAAAAAATAAAGAAAAAGTCTGAAGATCACAAACAAATATATTACTTAATGATTTTATTGGTAAAAAATGACACGGAGGGACTAATTAAACCGGAAAAACATGAAAAACATGTTGGTTTTTTTTTTCATATTAACACTTATAATTATAATAACAATTATTTTTATATTTATTACTAATGAAATTACAAACAAATGTAATATAATTTATGTCATGTTATACTTTTGTTTTCTAAAACTGATTTGAAGCTGATGTACTAGTTGATTTGGTTTGGAGTGTCAATAATTATTGATATTGATATTAGGACATATGGTGGATATTCTACTTGGGGTGATATTGTAACATCTTTTTTTTTTTTTTTTCCAAAAACAAAAAGAGAGCACTACCATTAAAGCTATATGTTAATCAATCTAATAATCACTGAGCACCGTTCATCATATAAAACTCATTTACATCAATACACACGTTGGTCGTAAAAGTCATATTCGAATATCAAAATCCTTGATATCCTTCTTAAATATCTGTAGCAAAAAATAAAAATTGCAACAGAGCCAATTGCCCAATACATGGATAATAAAAGCAAAAATGATTCAAACTAAAATCATCAATAAACAAAAGGCTTATCCAAATATCAAACAAAACAGCTTCAACTTATCAAAGTGATTAAATAGAACTGTAAAGATTTTTCAATCAACTTCCAAATAACAATCAATCAATGCGGTACTACAATTCGAGCTTAATCAATAATACTAATAATTACACATGTTTATCAAGTCCTAACGGCAAGATGGAACAAGTGGTCAATAATACTAACAATTACACATGTTTATTAGATTTTTAAATTACTAATTGACCATATAATTTATTTTATATATGACTAATGATAAAGTTTAGATTATTATTTATGAATTAAATGTTAAGATTTTAAATGTTTAATATTAAGTTACATTTGTTTAATTGTTTTATTTCATTTGATAATATCAATATGGATCGATTTTGACAAGAAATTAATAACCCGTTTTCTAAAGATGAAAACTCGTAGGGAACAACTTTATAATCTAGTTTTTGTTTGTTTGTAAGTTTGTCACGATTAATGACATTGTATCGTTTACGTATTTGTTTTATTATATGATCTAGATGAACCGACCCGAAAAATTGAGATTTAAAAAAAAAAAAAAAATTTAAGTCACAAGCACTTACACTCTCGTATGTATTAAATTCCGACTCCTATAACAAAAATTTATAGATCCGTCGCTGCATGCATGCATGCATAGATCTTGAACCTATATATATCCATTATTTTGCATGTATGAGTGTCCTGAATGTTGTGTAACAAGATCAAGATTGAAGATATTTCTGAAACCAACTTAATTAAAGCCACTCATCACATCTTTTATCTTTATCACCGATGAATTCATGACTCCGTAGGGACAGACCAACACCAATATTTACATGCAATGGTAACTTCATATGTATCATTAATCTTCTCCTATTTCTTAATTAAACCTTACTTTCTTTTCTGCAATCTCATAACATCATATTAATTATTATAACAACTTGATGCTCAATTCCACCATCTTTATGTTTATGTAAAATTGGGGGTCTCTTAAGGATTTTGGGTCGGAACTAGGATAGATCGTAAGGGGACGTATCTATAGCTTGGTTTTAATGGTTCTACGGCCGAGCCGAGTGGTCACCCTGCCAATCGCGGTACACGCCACCTATCCCTTGCTCTGCTGAAATTGTCACGCGCTGGCACCATCGTGCCGTTAGAAATATGACACTTTAGTACTCTACTCTCACCCTCTAACTTTTTCTGTCTCTAATCATTAAGGTTAGCGACGTATTAGGATAGAAAGATGAACAATACAGGACTTTCAGTGATATTGAAAGATGGAAGCGACCCAATCGTTTATTGTTTTTGTAGTCCATGCTCATGTTTGTGATTTGATTGATTGTCAGGGGGTTTATGGAGAACAAACAAATTCCCAAGTGCGTCATCATGGATTAACTCAGCAGATGAAGCAAGAGATCAAAGAAGCATTTGAGCTATATGATACCGATGGCAATGGTATGTGAAGAACCTAATTATTTGAATGAATATCGTTTTGGTTTGGGTTAAGGTCTTATAATAGCAACCTAGTTTTGAAAATGTATCGATATGGTACGTCTACTTTTTTAACTGTCTATATGGTACGTGTACTTCATTTTTCTGTATCGATATGGTCTATCTACATAATAGAGCCCGGTTTTTACATACGAAACATGGTTCTAATGGTATGAAAAGCAGGTAACCATTACAAATATGGTCATATCGGTATGAAAAATTGAAGTACAAGTACCATGTCGACATTTAAAAAAGTAGACGTACCATATTGATAAATTTTCAAAAGTAGGTTACTATTGTATAACTTTACCCATTTTGGTCTTTATGGTCTTATATGTTCTCTTTAAATATATAGGCACCATCGATGTTCAAGAGTTGAATGTTGCAACGAGGTATACAACAAAATTTTTATTCAAATGAGATTATGCATGCAATGATATATGTATCTCGACTTTATTTCATTACAGGGCGCTCGGTTTTGAAATGACAATGGAGGTTTCCTTCTCTGTTTTTTGTTCTGGGTGATACAAATCGTTACTAGTTACTTATCTTCTTCGCCTTTGAATTGCTTGATGATTCAACCTCGTAATCTCATTTGTTTATCAGCAAATTAATCAATTGATAGCCGAAGTAGATAAAGACGGCAGTGGTTCAATTGATTTTGATGAATTTGTTTACATGATGACTGACAAAATGTGTGAGAGAACCAGTAAACAGGAGCTTACAAGAGCTTTCCGCATCATTGACAATGATAAAAACGTAAACTTTCCTGATTAAATTACCGACATACCTTGTTTGTTCTTATGTTAGAAACTATTGATTCTCTTGGTGAACACAGGGGAAGATTTCGATTTCAGACATCAAGAGTATTGCTAAGGAATTGGGTGTACGTTTTACTGATGCAGAGATCCATGCAATGGTGGAGGAAGCAGATCATGATCGTAAGTCTGTCTAGTTTTTCTTGCTGCATCTTATTTTATATATATGCTTACATTCATCCTTCAAATGAACAAATAAAACGAGATTTGGCTTTGTGTTCTTATTGATCAGATGATGGAGAAGTTAGCATGGAGGAGTTCATGAGAATGATGGAGAGAACTTCGTACGGAAATTAGGCAACTTTAAGCTATTCAGATAGTAAAGACTAAAGAGTCACTTCCCTTTGATCCGTACTGTATAATCAATCACTCAAACGGATGGTAATTGGTAAATGACCGATAATGTATTCTCTTTTTTGAGTAAACAGTCTAATTGTATCGCTCTTTTGCAATAAATACAATTTCTCACATATTCGGTGCCATGTAATTAGCATACGTTCAAAAATAAGAAAGAAGTCTATAAATCAAATCAAACACAATCTTGTATTAGCATAACAGGTTAAGCATGAACTCAATTATCGTTAACACTATAAAAAACACTGAGATTTAAACAAGTATACGACTATTACTTGATTGAAATATCGCCACTCCTCCATCCGTAAAACACAAAAAGAGTAGACATTTGGCAGGAGATACCTATTGAAACGGTTGTGTTTCATGGCCAAGAAAGTTGCATACTAAACCATCCAAAGCAACATATTCTACTATCTACAGGAACAGAAACTTTAGTCATCATAAACCTGCAAGAAATGCAAATCGGAACTATAATAAATTCAAGTAACAAACTTTATATCATTAAACGTGAATAATTTCGACTCGAAAGATGCAAGCAGAGAACTTGGAAGCCACAGCTGAAGATAAATAAATTCAATGGAACATATAAGAACAAGACTAATCTTAATGATGAAACCAATAACGAGCGAAAAAAAAAATCATCATAATAGTCACATTTAACCCATAGATCATGTTAACGTTAATTAGGGCAAACCCACAAATCAAAAGTGATAAGATGAATCACAAATGGGAAAGAATGAAAACTAACCGGAGGAATTGAAAGGGGGGCTAACCAACATGGAAGGGGCCGATATCGCCCGTACGAAGAGAACCAGCGATCTCATCAGCAACAGTTAAGCAAGAAATCACCCAACCACTGAGCGCCATCCACACCATCCTCGCCATCCACAGTGTCATATTCCACGGCACTGCCATCTCCTGCTACTTCTACTGCGTGTCTTGAGGATTGTTTAGGTGCAATTTGAATTGTTCAGTACCTTACGCACAAACAAGATTCATCAATTCAACGGAAATTCTGTCTGTGAGCATATTGTCGAACGATTAGTGTGCATAAACACCGACAACCCGATCTATGTTCATCTCACATCGATAGGAGACGGATTTTAGGGTTTGGCCTTTTATGGGTGAATTGAAGAAGAGGGATGAAGGTGGTGGGAGGGGAAGGAGGATATGGATTGGAATTTTGGAAATCTGGAGATGAAGACAAACTCTGCCACTGTGAATCACTGAATCAAAGAACGATGGCAAACAAACGCCGAGATCACATTCTTGGCTAACAACTCGTCTTATGTAATTTACGAAAATGGTTTTATATAATTATTTAATAACATTTTTTTAATAGTTAATGTTGTAAAAGAGTAATAAAAAAAAAACCCAAGCCATTTAGTCACTCAAATTTGTTATATAATTAAAATTGTTTAGGTTTTATCTATTCTTTTGTCTTTTGTTCATGCATAATCAAATGGTTAATAATTATAGATAGGGTTTAATATGAAAAAAAATCAATATGTTATTTACGTTTTTATGGTTTAGTCTCTCAGTGTTATTTTTTACCAATAAAATACTTAAGTAATATATTTGTTTGTGATTGTTAGAAATTTTCTTTATTTTTTAAAAAAAAACTCTTCAAGTTTGTGGACTTTTCGGAGAAAAAAAGTGAAAACATGTTGGTTTTTTGTGGAAAAATACAGTGTTGATTATGAAAAAATATAAAAATTTTCCGAAAACCGGATTGAAAACAATAACTTGACGACTTTCTTAGTAGAAAATAACAATAAAAAATAAATCGTAAAAAACACAAAAACATGTTAGTTTTTTTCATATTAAACCCTTATAGATACACTAATTATAAAACGTATGTACGAACTTATGTTTGCATATATTATATATGTTGTCAATTTATATGATCGTCTGTGGAAAAACTATAAGAAAAAGGAAAGTGAGATGGAGCTTGGTTTAAATGTTTTGATGATGACAATAATAATGATAACATCAAATATGTAATTAGATTAAATTCAGTTTTTGTCTAAATTTCGTAACCATTATATCTAGTTAGTTGTTACGACTCCTTTTTTTTGACAAAACAAACTTTAAAAAAGTAGGAAAAAAAATTAATTAACATTATAGCTAGTTGATTCTTTACAACATTGACCCAACATTTTAGTAGTACGACTCGTATCGTATTTATTACTATACGTTTTTAGCGACACATTTTCTTTCACTTGATTAATATTTTTATTGACTTTTTAATTGGTGACATTTTATCATTTATCTAAATTATGATACGTTTTTAAAGTAAAGTGACAGACAAAAGATGAAATACAAACACATTAAAATACTAACAGATTTAAATTCTTGTCTAAAAATTATAAAAACATAAAGCACCAATTTATTACAAACCGAAACCAATGTGAAATGATTTTATGAATTTCATTTTGTAAAACCCAAATCATGGTTAAGCTTATGGACACTGGAATAAGAACCCAACAAACTCAATTGAGAATATATATGCGTTTGTAAATGTGCTATAGCGTTTTGAAAATTAATAATCGGATAATAGCTGTAACCAAAAGTGTTGCCGGAATTATAGTGTTTGGTTTAGCTTCTGCTGTTTGATATCATAATTATCAAATAATCAGTTTTTAAAGTGTTTGGATTTGCGTTTTAACTTCTAAAATGATCAAATAATCACTTATTAAGCAAATAACCTACATTTTTTAACTTATGAAAAAGTATGGTAGGACTAACGCTAAACGTAAATAATCACTTATTAACGTATACAAATCGAAACACTTTAAACCAATTATTTGCGTTATTGTAACGTAATAAGCTGATAATTTCGTTTATAACGCAAAACCAAACACCCTCTAAGTGATTCAACTTCAAAACCAGTATTGTGTCTTTGGATTGTACATTGAAATATAGGTCCTTTTGTTTTGGTTTCCAGTCAAGTTGTTATGGATTCTATTTTCATGTTTTGAAAACACAGAAACAAAACCATTTGACAAAGAAAAATGATTATTTGTGTTGTATAGCACCTCCAACTCCATGATTCAGACAGATATCAAGAATGTCTTTCGCACGTTTGAACATCTTCACAATGGGACTCATATAATTGCTTCAAGACTCTAAATATTTTATCGAACATACGATACCAAAACCTAAAAGTTGCACAAATGGGCCATCCATACATCATAGGAAACCAATTATTTTAAATACATTTACAACAGAGAGAGCCAGGCATTGTATTATTATGATTCATCCTTGCCAGAATAGAAATGGCGAAAAACGCAAGAGAAGTCCTTTGTCCCATGACCCTCCTCACAAAGCTTTGTGTATCTGTAAGAAGAAAAAAAAACAAGAATAGAATTCAAGTAGCCCTCATATATTCTGCTTAAAACTGGCCTATCTCATATTAGTTTCATGATTAAAGCAATGATAGGGAAATGAAAAAGTCAATAGAGGTAATGATCTTACATGTCTTTTGCTTCAGATGTAAGTGGGCATTTCAGACCAGTTTGTTTAGCTGCTGCTGAAGCAAGGTTCAAATCTTTAGCCTGTGTTCATATAAAAAGGTCACGAGCCTTTATAATGAATATCATATGAACAAACGATGGAAAGGGAGGTGTTTGTAAGTTTCCATGTTATGTAGACCAAGTTGACCAATGAACATTCACTGAATTGAGTAATACATCATTCCACATTGCCACCTATGACTAGAGCTTGATACTAATAAGCCTTTTCGCCATTGTACAAATACTATACCACATTTTCGAAACTTTATACCCAAGAATAAGGCATTCAATTGCTGATGATGCCTCTTTTTACTAATAATATAATAAATGATCAGAGAAAACATGAAAATCTACGTTGCATCACATACCATCAGCGTAGATGCAAATCCACCATCGTAATTTCTAGAGGAGGGCACTCCATTCATCAGACCAGGTACTGGATTATATGTATCACTGAAAGGTGTGTACATGATATTAGTATTGTGGAAGTTCTTCTACATACATGGCTTGAAGCCAATCATGAATTAAAAACTGGCATGCAGAAAATAAAACTAATACACATTTGTTCAAATGCAAAGCAGTCATTTCTCTGTGTTTAGCTTGGCTTAAACTTAAAGGGGAAACACCATAATTAGAACATTGATTACTACCTACTCCAACAACGAGCACTTGAAGAGTTGAATATTTTTGTTAAAGTACTGGCTGTAATGCCCAACGACTGGCCAAGAACAAAGGCTTCAGAAACACCAAGCATGCTCACAGCCATTGACAAGTTGTTGCAGATCTTAGCTGCCTAAATACACCAGTATCAAAAGCAAAACATTGGTGCTTAAATTGTACATAAACATACACAAATTCTAATATGAACATTATAAGAAAATATATGGTTGTAATACACGATGTTCTTGGGTCCTTGGAACAGGTTCAAGATTTCCCATGGCATATCAAATTATATAGGAATAACCAAATATATATTATTCTACTCTTGTTGCTCAAGGAAACCAATCTATCAAAAGAAATAACACAAGAATGGTGAGAATATTAGACGTACAATTACATGTCCACCACTATCATATAGGAATGTCTCGAAATGAATTTCCACATTATGAAGCAGTGCCGAATTGCAGAAGTAACTTGTTTTTTACCTATATGATGTCCCACTAGTTTATTACCCGTGCACTACACGGGATATTTAAATAATTTTTTTTATTTGTATAAATTTGAAAATTATTTTAGAAACAACAAATAAAATAGTAATATTATACTGTTAAAAAGATTATTGAAAATATATAAACCAGATAACAAAAGGTAATATACATAACCAAGTATTAAATAATAACAAAGAAAGAAAAAAGTATAGATTTCTGGTAAATAGTCCTTTTTTTCTAAATCAATTTAATTATTTATTTTTAATATTTTTAAGAAAACTTGGATAAGAAGCTAGTGAAAGACATAAGTTGTGGACTCAAATTTAAAACAAAATTCCAAGATAATAGGCGGAAGATTCTTTCTAAATGAATTTAATTATACTATAAAATAGAAATTGTAGAATATTACACGTGTCGCTTCCAGGTTACGCCAATTGGCATTCTAGTTAAATGCCAAGTGGTATTTATTTACTTTTTTAATAGAATAGATAGATTATTTTGATGTAAAGTTGATTACTGTCCAAAAACTTACCGAACCAGTTCCTGCACTACCACAATAGATGGTATTTTTACCCATAGATGAAAATAATGGTTCAGCAGCCTTATAAGCTTCCTCTGGTCCACCAACCTGACAAGCCATATCCAATACATTAGATCAAAGGATAGATAGGCTAATACAAAATTATAACTAACTCGTCAGCACTTAAATTACACCACCAACCACGTCAGCCATCACTACCCACTATCCTTAGTTTCTTCATTATATTTCCACTTGAAGTTTAAGATCACTTTATCTAGACGAAATTTTAACCAAGATTACTTCTTTTGAAACTTTAAACAGGTTGGCCCCTAGCCAAATATTTCATGTTACTTCGTATTGATCCATTTTTGGCCCAATTTATTGTGTCGGGTTCATGTTTTCGTGTTGTGTCAAGATTTTGTTAATTTTAACATTTGCTATCTCTTAAGCCAACTCTTTAATTCCTTTCGAGGTACACAAATCACAATAATACAGACCTATGCAAACTGTGGTGCTCTTTGAACATACCCTGCCAGACCACAGAATTTCATTGTACAAAAGTTCATATTATTCTATGTTTTCAACACCACAACCACTATAGTGATCAAAAGTGAAGATGATGCCCATTTGGTTCTCAAGGTTAATTCTGAAACTACAACGAGACAGCATTTGCTAAAAAATGCACTTACCAATACACCCCTAGGCTTAACATTTCCATACATTAGCACTTACCTTGATGTTACAGATGAATGATGGATTATGTTCGACTTTAAACCAGAAAAATGGACAAGACTCAAGAGTACCAAGGGTTTTCAAACTACACAGCTTCATCTTCATTACTCATTTTCCAGCCACTATAAACGAAAAACTATATCATCCTTATGCATTTCATTAACCCTCTTACATGGACAGTCAGCTCATGCCATAGTAGCAAAAATGTAACCACGTTAGCTTTTTTGTTGTACGTCTGCAGAGCAATCAAAATTGGTTATAGTGGTCAAATTTGTCCTTCAGTGATGCATGAATGTGCTTACTCATTTGACATCTCACGCTTGTATGTTAAAGAACTTATGTCTCGTTCTTCAAATGAATCAGGGGAAGGAGCAGGGTGATATCCTAGAAATTCCCTCAAGTATGTTGTGGGAGATGGGAGATCCAACCTACATAGACCATGACACTCATCGCTAATCCTAATCATCTCCCTACTGACGGAAAATTGGTATTGTTGGCTATTTAACAGGATGGGTAAAAAAGATAGACTGATAATGCCTATTTATAATCATGTGAGGGGTGCCTTAATCCATAATCAAGGAAGAAATATATGTACTAAATCAAGCAATAGGATTACCTTGCATTGTCAAAAGCAGTAAGGCACTAGAACTTAAATATATTGTTGCATCTTAAGTGACACAATGAATTTGTAGGATAAGTCTCACACTTCAGTAAAGTAACAACAGTTCTGGAATGGGACAGCTAGAAGAAAATAAAATTCAACTTGTGACATTGAGAGCATATCATGGTTGCTTAATATGATCATCTAACGGCTTATTGGCTAAGTAACAATGAATTTGTCACTCCAATATGTTAAAAACCAAGAGAATTACATATCATATAATTCATTTGTAGTATAAGGTTCAAATAGATGCTATAGATGCTATTTCAAATCATCTCAGCATCCAAAGCTTAATTGTGAAACCAACAAAATATTATACCATGAATGTAAGTGTTCCATTTTCTGCTCCAGGAACACCTCCAGAGACAGGAGCATCCAGCATGACAGGGGTCTCCCTGGAATCTATAAAGTATGCAAGTGCATCAGTTTTTACAACTGCAGATTCAACATTGGTGATAGAAAAGAATTTCATTCATAATAGAAGTACAGAATTACAATGCTTCCAAATGTTCTGGTCAATACGTATGAATTTAACATTTAGTATGCAACAAAAAAGTAGGTAGACATTACGCTTATGTTCCATTTCAAATATAAACTCATCTCAGGAAAATCTGCAAACAAAGTGCAATATATAACTCAACTCTTCCAGGGATTTTTTTGGGTCTAAATACAACAGAAGATAATTATACCCAAATGATGCAGGACAATTTGAAATTAACCAGTCAAGGTGGCATGAGTACTGGAGTGACGGAATGCATGCTTGTGAAAACGCATCCCCAAAAAGATATTTATGAGGATGTCACTCAGACTAAAATACATGTAGCATAACAAAATCTTCACAAAAATTTCCCATACTTGTTGGCAGTCATATATTCATGCCTAGGTATTTGTATCTCATCTAGCAACTGAACGACACAACCCAAACACTTTTGCCAAACAAACACATCAAGGAATGAATTTGATTCCTCGTCTCTTTCAAACCCCTAGAAACTAATTTTATCACCCCAAATTATTTTCCTTCTCCCTAATGATTTGATTCTTGTTATTAAACCCAATTATTAAAATGGAAAATAACCAAAAAAATGCAAGATACTTTCATCTTTTCATCCATCCATGAAACATAATTTTTGTTTCCATATTTTATCATTTGATGTGATATGTTACACTAAATAAACATTGATTGGCAAAAAAAATGGTCAGGATGTTAAGTTAAATAGTCATATTAAAATTTTACTTTATGATTATTAATGGTAAGTATATACTTAAAGAAGATTTTGTCAGAAAAACTGTCCCTTGCACTTTTTTGCAGTTTTGTCACTGTATATAATTTTTTGCATCGTTAAGACCCTTAACTTTATTCATTGGTGTGAAAAAGTCCAACTTTTATTGAAGTGAAAAGATCCTTAAACCATCATAAGTAAAAAAGTCCTTAAAGTATAGATTAACTCTCTAAACATACTTGTGTTATAGGCACGTATGGTGGGTTTTTCTGATTTACAAATGATAACTTAGGGACTTTTTCACTTCAACAAAAATTTTAGCGACCTTTCACTTCAAATAAAAAATTTTAAGGGACCTAATAATGGGCAAGAATATTTTCAGTGATTAGACCACGAAAAAAATGTGAAAGTACATTAGGTGTTTCTGACGAAAGGCCTACATAAAATGACAAAATTTATACATACTACGTAAATATATGAAGTGTGAAAGTATCTTGCAGTTTTTTGGTCAATCACCTTTATTAAAACGAACTGAGGCCCAATACTAAACCTTAAGGTGCCGTTTCAATTGCATGAATTTAAAATGATGGATTCTAAAATGTTAGGATTTTGAAATATTTAGGGGAATGGATGGATTATGAAAGGTGGAGAAGTGGGAAATATGAAATCCTAAATGAGCTAAATCCTTTCTTTTAATCTTTTATCCAAACATGACGATGAAGTATTTCTAAATCCAAATCCTAAATGAGTTGTTTAAATCCTTCAAACCAAACGGCACCTAATTATTAAAAAGGTAACCTGGATTTATTCGCCCAACGTGGAGATTCAACTCACCTGTGGTTCTATAAACTAGTTGTGCTTGATTTTCTTTTGACCTACAAACTCCCAAGATGGCAATTCCAAAAGACTTCCAATCCTATGGCTCCATAAACCAAATAAAAGAAAAGGAACGTAGAAGGTGCAAATCTCTATTAATTGACATTAAATAGAAGCTACAGAAAATTTGAATTACAGTTCTTCAAGAAAGTGTGCACCAGAAAGATCCAGTAAAAGGATAGGTTAAAATTGTATTTAGTTTTCTTTGATAGACATACCTTTCTTTTCAATCAAATCACAACTAGATACAGCTAAGGACAGTTTTCTTGTTGCTAGTGGATCAATTGTAGATGAATCTATGAATAACCAGGGCCTCACGGAAGTCCCACCATTAAGTAACCCATTGGGTCCTTTGTAGACATCTAATACCTAAACAAAGAAGTACACCACTTCAAACTAAATCCTGCATACACAAAAAACAGGAACAGGAATGACAAATAAAGCATCATTTGACATTCTTTAAGATGAACTAATTCAACAACTTGTCATGGTAAAAGTGCAGTCCTCATGATCTTTCAGCTCCTTGGGGTTCTTGAACACTGCCACTAAAATTAGATTTTAACTATCTTATTAATTAATGATCAAATGTCTTAATATAGATGGAACTGCTCATAAAGTTCGTTAGTTGGATGATATTAATCACGGAAACACCACCAATAATTTCAGTTTGAGTGCTTCACTGTAGTGCATTAGCTGTTTATCGACACTTATTCCTTAACTTGCAATACTTGTAAGTTAATAGTATCAATCCTTTGATTAGTCAAGATCAAAAACCAAAATGTAAATGTTTTGTGTGGCAAAAAGATGCCTCATGTATAATCTAAAACAAGAGGGGAGGGGGATGTAATTGATTGTCAAACTTACATGGGTTGTCGAAGGCAACATGGTAATTACAACATCGCTCACTTCTGCAACCTCCACTGGTGATCCTTTTACGGAGATTCCTTTGTCTGAAAACATCTTTACAGCACTAAGATTGCTGAAAGGAAAATAAAACAGATGAGATCATGCTCAAGCTAAAAGCTTACTTTTTTTTTCAATTACAATGGAAAAAAAAACCATGACATCTCCAAGTTAATGAGGTTGTCTTTCATATTGCATCAGAAAATAGAAATAAAGCATACTGAATGTTGTAGAATTTCAATATGTAACTTCACATGCTTACATTTCATGAATGATAACTAATAAAGGAAATAAACATCACTGAGGAGTGACGACTAAAATCCAACCAAAAATCATACAATATAAAATAATATAACAATTAAAATAGGAGAAGAAAATTACATGTCATGAACTACCACATTGTATCCTGCCTTAATTAAGTTACTTGCCATTCTCGATCCCATGTTTCCTAGCCCAATGAATCCAACCCTCTGTGAGGCATCATACAAATAAAAATTAGACCAAAACATAACATAATTAAAACTCTTGCTTAAAAGTAAAATAATAACTGGAAAGTGCAAAATACAGGATGCTTTAATTAAGTCCAAATTTAAGCATGCTATGGATGTTTCATTGCACATCAATTATCTTTAGTTTTTAGTTACTTTTGTCTTGGAAACAAGAAAAATTTTACACTACCTTTCTTATATAAGAAAGTCGAACAGAAAGATACATGAGTAGCGAATTTCAAACTATATATATGTATGTGTATTAGTGTTGTGCCAAGTATAATGGGCTTGGTAGGACTTGATAGGCCATGTGTGTGTGTATAGACAGTGTACATTTGTGTTGAAATCAATGAGAGATACAATTACAATCCAAAACATGATATGGTATCAGAGCTAATAACCCTAATCATGCCACTAACATCTCAGGCCAAGCATGTCATCACAGAGTGTGCATTTGCATTGAAATCAATGAGAAATACAATTAGAACCCTAAACATATTATGGTATCAGAGCTAATTACCCAAACCCCGGCACAAACATCTCAGGCCAATCATGCCTTCTCCAGTTGACTTTTTCTCCAGTCTGCTGCTACAGTAATGGACTCACTGTTACTGCATCAATCTCACTTTCTTCTCTGATCAATCTCTCTGGCTCTCCATAACTTCACATCCCATCACGATCACTTCTTCCCCGGTCTCACTGTTGCAGGCTTACAGCACTGATCAACCACCATTCCTTTCTGGTTCCAAACACTTCGTCCAGTGCCCCTTTGATCATCTTTCTGAGGATCTCCTGGCACTGATCATCTCACAGACATGGCTGCCTCTTGTCTCTCCTCTGTTTCACAACAGCACCAAACAACTGTCTATTGTTTCAGTTTTCCATCTCAGTGTCTCACAACAACCACCCAGCATCATAGAAGCACATAGCACCGTTTTCAACATTGGATACAGCCACGCCTTCCAGCCACAAGTCAACGATTCTCCACGACAGACAATTTTGAATACTATGACTTTCAGATGAAGCCGCATCTCAAAGGCTAGAAGTTGATCGCCTATGTTGATAGTTTTATACCGTTACCGCATGAGTTCATTACCACTATTGACCCTCCAGTCCAAAAACTCTACACTTAACATGCTACACTCCATGCAGCTATGCAATAGCCTATGATTAGGTCATCTTGGATAGAGAATAGCACATGTTCCCTTGTTCCTTATTCCATAGACATGATTATCGTTGGTTGCGGGTGGGTGTACAAGTAAAAACGAGACAAGGATTGTGTGATTAGCAGACATTCGGGTCATCCTTTCTATAGCCATATCCTAGGGATGGTCACCTCATCAAACAGATGTCAAAAATGCTTTTCCATACAAAAATTTGACTTAGACGATTTACATGTTTTAAGCTCTTAGCCACCAGGCTTTGTTGATATATATGGCTTGATACAAGCCCCAGGAGCATGAGTTCATAGACTATTTGTAGTTCTTGAACTGATTTACCTTTTTCTGGCTCGAAGACCGGCTTCTCCCTTTTTCATCTTTCGCCAACCCTCAAGTCATTATATACATTGTACATTTGTATTCAAATCAATGAGAAATAAAAATTACAACCCACCCTTAACATAATACCAAAAACAGATTAATTTTAGGACTAGAAGAAGTTATTAGCACTGCAAACCTGAGTTGCAATAATCATATTTGGCAACTCCAAATATAACTTTTTTGGCTAGAATAATTGGATTTGAGAAATAGATAAGGAGTTGCTACAATGAAACTGAAACTTTTAGCTTGCAAGTGCATTACATAACTATCCTCATCTTCATCATTTGTCATAACTAATTATTTGATTCTGATTGTGATCCTTGGGCATGGCAATAATCACTTTCAAATTACACATCCAAACACCCCCTAGCCAAAATGATACAGAAAAGGGACCATTCACATATATACTTGGAATCAGGAAGGCAGAAAGAAAAGGGTATATGCAAAGAAGTATAGCACTATAATAATAATAATAATAATAATAATAATAATAATAATAATAATAATAATAATAAGGCCACGAGCATAGTCTGACTTTTCAGAGTCAACACTTACAGGTTCAGATTATATATCAAAGTTTTGTAACTTTTGTTACAGGTTTCTCACAATAATTTTTCTACCTATAGTACTTGCAACTCTAAAGCAAAAAGTCTCAAATTTTCATAAAGTAAAATCGATATGAATGTTAAAAAGTTAGTTGTCTCCCAAAAGTTACTTCTCTTTGTGCTTTTGTTTTTCTTTTTCACACCTTGATGAAACCAAAAAGATATGGTCCTTCTACTACTAAAAAAATCAATTACTTGATCACCCACCCCCAAAACCAAAAAAAAAAAAAAAAGGGCTATAGAACTGATGTTTTTAACCTTGTTGTTTTCACCAAAGATAGAATTCTATGATAGAAATTCATCTGCTATTTAGGAAATAGCATAAAATCCATGCAAAATCAATGAAATTCAGTAAACTCAAGAGTAACAAGCTTATAATCATCGACGTAGGAACAATGAAAACATACAAATGAAAAGACAGTAGCAGTAGTAATCAATCAGAAAAAAGAAAGAAAAAAAAAACTTACTTCCAATAGAGATGGGATGGGGGATGAAGAAATTGTTCTGACTGAAGATGGTAAGGACAAGGAAGGGGAAATGGAAGTGAAATTAGAGATAGATTTAGCAAGCGTTAGAAGGGTTGTCGCCCTGTAAGTGTAAATCGGCATTGCAGAAATAGTTGAAAGATGAAATTGGGGCGCTAAAGACTAAAGTGATCGATCACTAGCAATGGTAGCATTAAAAAGTTGGTATTAGTAATTAACGGACAACAAAATCAAAATTTTTCCATACACGACGACGAATGTTCGTACTATCTTAAAAGTAATTTTGAGACTATTACACAGTATAGTCATTTTTAAACGTAATTGTTGTGTATGACAAAGTATTGTTGTGTATTAATTTACCCTTTTGTAAGCTTTGGCAATTGATTTAGGGATACTTGCGAAAAATACTCCAACTTATCAGTTTCTTATTATTAAAACCCTAAACTATTTTTTGTTGCATAGAAAACCCCGAACTAACTAAAAATCAGTAGATTAAGGTTTTATCAATAGGTAACCGGTTATTAATCCTACGTGGACTGGTAAATAACCTACGTGAAATAAATTTTAATTGTTGAAACCGGTTGTCAAATATTACACATCATTTAAACCCTCCGTTGATGATGTAATCCCGTTTAAAAAGCACAATTTAAAAATATCAATGGAGGTTTAAATGATGTGTAATACTTGACAACCAGTTTCAACAATTAAAATTTATTCTACGTAGGTTATTTACAGGTGCATGTAGGATTAATAACCGGTTTCAACCGGTAATCTATTGATAAAACCTTTATTTACTGATTTTTAGTTAGTTTGAGGTTTTTTATTCAACGAAAAATGATTTGGAGTTTTAATCACAAAAAATTGACAAGTTTGTGGTTTTTTGCACATTTATCTCATTGATTTATTATTATTATTATTATTATTATTATTGTTATTATTATTATTAAATCGTGGGGAACCGGAGACATTCTGACCGTCATAAATACTAAGTGAGCGTTTCGTTTGCGGATTTCCTGAAATTCACTGGGATTTGCATTTAAAATTCTATGTTTAGTTTGCAGATTTCAGTAAAGATTTAAAATCACAAGATTTCAAAAAATTCATCCTTCTTTGTTATTTAAAAACACAACCTCCCCTAGGATTTTAAATCCCAGTTACCTTGCATTTTTCAGATAAACAAATTTTTTCTAAAAGATAATGCAGATTCTTTGATAAAATCTTAACAAATGCAAATGCTGCATAATGCAAATCCTTTGACAAAATGCAAATCCCAAAAAAAAAAAATCTACGAACCAAACGCCCCCTCCTCTAAATTGCAATTGCCCATTTGAAGAGGTATACATCATATTAATTTAAAATAATAAATTCATCTTTTCTTACAAAGGTACATGACATGATATAAATATAATGAATTATAAAATAGTTATTTTGATTAAAGTTGATTGTGAACGATTAAATGTATTGTGTACAAATTACCTTCCATTTGAAAAGGAACTGGGCCACATGGACCAAATCTTTAGCTATTCTTTTATTTATCCAACTCAAGTTTGATGAGTTTATACTATGTTGGTACAGAGAAATAAAGTCAGGAAAATGGAAATAAGAGGAATTCTCATGTTTGTTACGCTTAGCTCATTTCGAGACTTGTGTCTAAACTCTGAGCTCAACTTAAGCTTTCCTTGTTAAATTGATATTTTGATTTTCTTTAAGTTGTGTTTGTTTTTGTGGTTAGTCGAAAACGTTCCATCTATTCACAAAAACAAGTCTCTCCATGTATGTGTTTGTTTCTTAAATTAATATTCTTTCATGCCAAAAGATAAAATGATAAAGCACTTCTTTTAATTGACTGATTTGTTTGTTTTCTTTTTACAAATTTAATAAGCATAAAAAACATCAAAACGCAACAATAAACATATCATAGTAAAGTAAGGTGTTGTTTGTTTTTTAAAAGATTAAAATGTCTGAAGTCTTTTCATTTACAGTTAAAACAAAATATTTTTTCACGTGAAAATACAAGTATTTTAAAAAAGTTTATTGTAAATAACAAACAAGGGGTAAGTTGGATTTTTTAAATAGAATTTATGAAAATATTGCTTGAGGTTATGATATTAAATTATCAATAATGGTTTCACACCCGTGTATTTAATTTCGGCCTTGTGCAGTAACCAATTAGCCACCAACTTAACAATTCCCCACAATCAAACACCATTTTATGTTATAATTAGAAACTTATTCTATGTATTGAATTCTATTAAAAGAGTAAATAGATACCACTTGGCATAACATGGATACAATATAATCTATAATTTTTATATTAAAATAATAATTGCATTAATTAAATTAATTTATAAATACAAATATCATCATATTATTTTGGATTTCAAATTTAAATTTGAGTTTATTACTCCTATTATTTTGGATTTCAAATTTAAATTTGAGTCTATAACTCATATCTTTTGTTGGCTTCTTATCCATACTTCTTAGCTTCTATAATTTTTTTTCCTTTTTTTTGTTATTATGTAATTTTTAATTATGTATTTTACATTTAACCCATTTTATATATTTTCTATAATCACTTTAACAATATATTTGCTATTTTATTTGTAGTTTCTGTAATAATTTTTCAGATATATATATAGTTTTGAAAAACAAGTTATCTATTATTCCGTGTAGTAGACGGGTAATATACTAGTTAATTCAATATGACAATATCAACCACCTATTAGGGGTGTTATACGTGGACCAAATACCGGAACCGAACCGGTCCCGGTCCCGAATAGGACCGATTGTAAAGTAATGGTCCGGTCCTCGGGTTTAGATTTTAGCCAAATTCGGGTTCGGTCCTAACCGGGTTCGGTTCGGTCCGGTTCGATCCGATAACACCCCTAACCTTCAAAGTGGAGTTAGTTTTTGAGTTTTTATGCACCAAATACCCGGACCGAACCGGAACCGAACCGGTACCGGTCCCGAATAGGACCGATTGTAAACTAATAGTCCGGTCATCAGGTTTAGATTTTAGCCAAATTCGGGTTCGGTCCGGGTTTGGTCTCGATAACACCCCTACCACCTATCACTAGCTTCTTTTAAATCTCTACACGTTATTTATTATCTTAAAACACTTGTTGTTCAACATAATTAATAACTAACTTTAAAATGACTCCATATTGACTCACTTTTCAAATTATATTATTTCAATTAGGAAAGTACCTCAAGTTTATATCGAGCAACTCGAGCTCAGTTAGATTGATTTGAACTTTATCAAGTTTTGGTTTTTATTGGCTCGGTTTGAATTATTATCAAGCATTTTGGGTGTGTATATATGACCATAGACAAGTCAACTCAAATGCATTTAGTATTTTTAAGTTTTATAAATAATTGTTTATATATATATATATATATATATATATATATATATATAGGGTCGAGATCCATGGGGTACCATGTTAGACTGGGGAACCGGAGTCCGGTAATGTTTGGTTACAATAACAAAAGGGTTGTATAGTCAATTTTACTTTATTCTATTTCAGAGATGATAAATACTGATTTGGTAAATCCCTTAAATTTAGGGATTTCCTACGAATATCACGTCCTCAACTGCATCTTCATCAAAAAAATCGTTTTGGGTTCCTCCCTTCCTGATCGCATATACTGGAACCCTTATTCCTTATCGGAGCTTTTTTTTTCTGCTGATTAAACCCAAACAATCTGAAATTCATGGATGGAGAACAACATTGCAATGCTCAATTGGATCCTGGAATACTTCCTTCTGAACATGTTCAGCCAGACTTGTTCAACAACAGTTTTTTTTTTAATTTTAATCAATCTGCTCATCGAGTTTTTGGTTTCATATGTGATTTTCAACATGAATGTTTAGTATTTATGAATCAATAATGTGTTCAGACTTATTGATCATGTTGAATTGTTTTGTGACTTATTGAACCTGTTCAATTACGCTACTGAACATGTGCATCATAACGTCCAGACCTTTTATAACATTTTTTGCTCGATTTGAGGGCAAATATACATATCTAGTATTGAAAAAATGCAAGTATTTCTACTGCACAAGTTCAACAGAAAGGGGATTGCATTATAATCATTGTTTGAGGATTTTGAACATGTGCATTTAGTGTTCATATATGGATTAAAACACAATTAACATGTGTATTAGTGAAATTTTGAAAATACATATGTGCAGAAATTGAATTAGGAAAACATTTTTATTGGAATTATAGTCTTATAACACATTGAACGTGTGTAATGTCTTGTTACGTGTTGTATTAAACATGTGTAATTATATAAATCTTGAGATAGGCTATGAACATGTGCAGTAAATAGCATTGTGCAATACTTTGAATAACATGTGGTATCATGATTTTGAACATGTGCATTTAGTGTTCATCTATGGATTAAAACACAATTAACATGTGTATTGCTGGAAATTTACAAATATATGTGTGCAGAAATTGAATTAGGGATATACATATCTAGTATTGAAAAAATACAAGTATTTTTACTGCACAAGTTCAACAGAAAGGGGATTGCTGATGGACCCAGTCGTATGAATATCAAAAATATAACCCAAAAACACTATATAGATAGGGTAAGTGGGATCGAATCCACAGGGAATGATAGGTCGCTAAACTAGTTCAGAGACTGTTTGGATTAGGATTGAAATCATTTGTTTTAAACTAATTCCCCACTGTAAAATACTATTATGGCGATGTCACACACAAGAATTGAATTAAAGAAGTTCACTGGAAGAGAAAGATGGTGTTTGCTCTCTCGTTATACATACTACGGTAATTCAGAATGTTATGGATTCCATTTACATGAATTGATACGATTATGCAACTTATGCTCCAAAACAACGTATACCACTCTATTGACTGTCTTCCTCCCCTATAGAGAGTGGGCACAATCAATGACATGGACATCAACCATTATAGATACACTTTCTGTTCATTCGCATTTACTCATACAAATATAATCCCCTTTTACAGTTTCCATACAAATGAATTGGTTTTCACAACAAATACTCTTAAGACGAAGTATGCGCCGTCTATTAATTGTCTTCCCCATATGAATGAGCCGGCACAACTAATGATATCGCTATACCTCGTTACATACAATATCCATTGATTACAACCATTCATTCACAAATAAGATCCACAACCCCTTTAAGCACAATTGGAAACTGAAATTAACTAAACATTCATTCAAACCATAGTATGCAAACTGAAGAACAAACACCACTAAGTATTTAGCCAAGCATAGCTTGGGTTAACTTACTAACAGTGTCAAACACGGATGAAAACATTAAAACTACCGATAATGTGTAAATACAATCGATCGGATGCCAATGCTTGATCTTCGTTTGATTCCGATTGCTTTTCTCCTCTGATTTTCCTCCCAAAATCGCACCTTTGTGTGTGTGAAACTGCCAAATTGCGAACCCCCCTGAAAATGGTAACTGCCTCCCTCAAAAACTGCAGGTTTCGCCACTTTTCCGCACCAGCGTCGCCCCCGGCGTCTGGGACGCCGGCTAGGACGCTCAGACTCTGTTTCAGGGAGTTTTGGGCGTTTCCTGGGCGTCTGGGACGCTGGCTAGGACGCCCGACACGAAATTCCCCTTTCAAGCTGCTATTTCCTTTACTTTCTTGCCAAGCAACTGAAAACACAAAAACCTACATTAGCAGTACCAATTATCTCATATTTACACACTAAAACATAACAGAAACACATGAAAATAACAGTGATTATATCACTGATCAAACCTCCCCAACTTACACCTTGATCGTCCCGAACAAGGCATCAAAATAGAGACAAAAAGGATGAAACGATTGAGTTTTCCAACTTTAAAAGCGTGAACTTGTGGCATGATAAAACAGTGAATGATCAAATCAAATGCTAACATGTTCAAGCTGTGGGTTTTCCTTCCTAATAAATCAGTAGGCATTGATTTTTAGCTCAAGGTTACGAGTTATTCACTTAACACCCAATTGCACATTCATTTTGGAGCACTTTTCTGCTCTTTTTCTTTTGATTCAATGCTAACACTTACAGCCATGGCTTTCTAGCAAGTTCATGTAACGGGATTTGGGTCAATCGATCCCAAACCAGACGGTCTTAGGTGATTAGGCATGACGGTACCCCACGGACTTAACTTCCCGAACTTACTAGGCCACGTGCTAGCTTATTCAACTCTCCTTTTCTTTTCTTTTCTTTTTATATTTTTAGATTTTCCGTGCAATGTATACCTTACTCTCCCCCTTATTGCCATCAATGCCAAAGATTTATTAACGAAGGAATCAACCACTATCTCCCATGCTAAACACTTATACTCAATCATACTTCCTTTTCATCAACCCAAAAGCCACTTTCTTTTAAAACTATCAAACTAGGGTGCTCACCCCTCTTAAACTCTCATCTTCACACTTTGCACAAACCAATCATGTATAAGCAGTAAAGGAGTGATCATGATACTACCACCATAACAACAGTTGCAAATATAAACTAACACCTAAGAAAACTACTGAACTGAAAAATGCAATAAATTAAATGACAGAAATGAAACGAAAGTACCCGATATTAGAGTTGCCTCTCATCTAGGATGGTGGCCCAAAGATGCCACTGAAGAAAGCCGCAAAACCATGTTGATCTCGTGTTTGGGGTGCAGATGGAGGCTGATGGAATGGTGCCAAAGCAGGATGTGGCACCGGGTTACCCGTGCTCCTGTCAATAGTCTCATAACTTGGTGCCTGGTACCTATCGAGTGGTGTGTAGGGCAGGTTAGCCCTATAATCACTGTAGTGCCTCAACTCGTCCTCGTACTGCCACTGTTGGCTATACATATATGCATTCAGGAATGCACCGGCCCTTACACCTAGGTAGATATCATCTAACTGCCTCCTCTGCGCTCCTACTTCAGACTGCAACCAATTAATTTGCCTTTGCTGCTCCTCCATTACCCTATCTTGTCTCTCTGACCTCTCTCGTTGCTCAACTATCATGGCAGTGACTTCCGTGCTCAAACTCGATAACATCTGTACAATGTTGCTTAAATCTCCTGCCTCCCCTCTCCGAACTGCTCTGCTTTGTTGTCTCTCCATTCTCTCCTCTTCCGGATATGGTGTCACCACACTTTTCTTCGTCTCAGTGTCATAGATCACGTACCCGTCCTCGGCTTCCCTCAGTACAATATCTTTCATAGAGCTGACCTTGATCCATAAACTGCTTTCCTTGATGAACTTAGCAAGGGTATTTTCAGCCATAGCACCTTTTACCTTCAAGTATCTGGACAACAGCCACATATGAGGTATAACCCGTCTCTCCCGGGTGTTGTACATATTCCACAAGTCGTCCATTACAACCCAAGCAAAGGATAGGGGTTCCTCTCCGGTCAGCAGGGCATGCATAATACTAACATCCTTCAATCTCACCTTGCTCAGATCTCCCGACCTTGGTAAGATATTCGTAATCACGATCTTGTGAAGTACCTTAGCCATCGGCTGCAAATCACCCCGTTTGAAGTCCCTATACTTGGATACCCGATCCCTGGGAAGATCAAAAGCTGCCATAACCTTCCTCAACCAGACCTCGGAGTACATCATCCCTGTACCGGCTAAATATCCCTCGGTTCTATACACATAAGGCTGTCTCTCACCGTCTCTCATGCATCCAGTGTCTACTGCAAAAACTTCCCTCAACTCTGCGGCTGACATCCTAATCTCTGTATTGCCCACTATGCCAATTAGGGTGTAATTACAGTCATCGACCCCTCTCCCGAGTCGTAGGTTTGACATCCATTCAGCTACCACAAAGGGGTACAACTCCTCTCCGCCTAAATCCAACACTCTCTCCCAACCCAAGGTTTGAAACAACTCGACCACACCATAATTGCCGAATTCATCCCTATCTAGCTTTTTCTCATAGACGAACTTCGTGTCCTCCCCCCATTTCTCCATAAACAATTCTGCCCTAATTCTTTCATCATGCTCGGACAGAAGCTTAGTTGAATCCCATACAGCAGGAGGACGCACATCTGGCGTGGTTGAAGCTGTTTTCTTTCGCTTTGCAATGCTCTTTTGCCTCTGAGATGATGATGCTCCTGACATAGTGAATCCTGAAATGCACAACAATACACGCAACCATGGTACTGAACTGTTAGTATCAAAATACTAGTGTATCCACATATAGCCTGCTGCTCACAACACGGTTTCCTGTTACACATTCATCTCACATATGCAAAAAGGCACCAAAAATCAAAAAATTGGACACCCCCTCCCCAACTTAGAGGGAAGTGATGTCCTCATCACAAATAACACAGATAAGCAACACAGATGGTGCAAAATTCACACAAGCAGATATAGAAATAGCAACCGGCACCCAAGCATATTATAGGCCATAGCAAAAGAAAGAGACAGTGTCAAAGGTAAGTACACATAATGTGGTTCATCGCCACACACGGCGGAAGTAATCATCAACCCCAAAAGAAACAAAATGTTTTCATGACAATGACCTACGAAACCAACTCCACGTACTTGAGGAACCACACAGAACTACACCAAATCCTTATCCTCCTCACGAATTGGAGCTTTGTCTTTCCTTGCGGGTTCCCTCCTTGCTAACACCTGCTGCTCCCGCAACTCAGCTTCATATTTGGCAGCATCATTTATTGCTTCAGCCATCTCGTATAAGCGATCAACTTTCTTTTCCACGATTTCCAGAGTGATCATTACTTGGTGCTGCATCTGCTCATGCATTCTTCCTACTACAGCGGTGAGGTCCTGAATGCTCTTCTGCATGCTTTCCAAAGTGGTGGTATTGGATGAAGATTCACCAAGTACCTGATCGGGGGAAACAGCTGGAGAACGAGGGCGGTCCAAAGTAGTCTCGAAGCCACTCATCAAATCCCGAATAATAGACACATCACCTGCTCGGATGAATTGAGTACGGCTAAAAAGTTGCTTTGTGAAGTATTTTTCCCGATCAGGGATCAAAGCAAAACGTGGAGTGGAGGGAAGTGTGCGCATACGTTCCAGAAGTTCCGATATCATTCGGACGTGTACAAGTTCAGTGCGGCTAGAAGAGAGTATGGAGTTCCAGATGTTTGCCAGTACCAAATGACTCAACGAAATACACGGTGATCCAGTCAACAAAGCATTCACAACCACGATTTCTTTCACTTTCACGCTTGTAGTGTCGACATTTCGGGGCAGCACATTATACAACACAAGCTTCCATAATACCTTAGCTAAGGGCCTAAGATCTTTACGTGCGTGGGCATTATATGTTCTAGCCTGAGTGGGAGTGAGTTCAAACACGGTCGTCAAATATGTCTGCCAAATCCCCGGAGACACGAGAGGAATTTCCTTTAGACTGTCCTCATCCCATATCTCGTGTTCCAAGATGCTTCCATCAGCTGCAGTAGGTGCATCAAAACCCAAGAGTTGCTTTAACGTCTCCGCAGAAATCTCAACCTCATGACCGGCTACTGTTGCCTGAAGAGTTAGAGGTGCCAACAGGTCACCTCTCTTCCTTGTGACCGTAGTGCAGAACTCCTCCAATGCATCTTGGTATATCACATCCTTGGTCCAGTCCAGAGCCGCTGACCAACCTAAGCGCCCAAAAGCGTCGAAAACTCCGCAGTCTTTAAATTCGTCCCTATGCACACCTTTTTCCAAAAGGAACTTAAAATTCGAATCAATCTCCAGCACCTCCACTGGTTGTTCTACTTCTCGTACTGGAGAAGGCGTTGGAGACACGGTTTGGCGGGAACGCTTTCGTGTGCTGGATGTTGCAGTTTGTTTCTGCTTCCTTGCTGAAGCCCTAGTCATGGCTATAGACAGTGATACAAATCATATCAGATGCTATGCCTCACGTGATGGATCGAATGCAAATGATGAATGCCTACTGGAAGTGATGATGGACAATGCACTCTAACCCTAGGTCAATGAAATCCTGTGCTTACTAAACACCCTGACCACTGTGGGTTTGTGTGGTTTGGCCTTAAAAACATGTACCCACATGGTTAGTGTAGCAACACCCTGTGCAACAACTCACCCCTCCCCAACTTAGTTGCAAAGGGGGAGGTTACTACTGTTATTACTGAAATTCTATGGGTGAGAGTACCCAACACACTCATAGGTTGGAGCATACACCATCAACGCTATCACACACTCACAATGACCACAAAGAACATATACACGCATCATGCCACTTAATCACATACAACCCATAGCAAACAAGTTCAAACAACCCTAGCTTCTAAAATCGGACCCCTAACTTCATAAAACCGCAAATGTGCGTGATATACATGCAAGATACAAGAAATACAACCACATACATACATGAGCAACATAGAATTCCAAAAGTCACACACAAATCCACAAAAACCCTAATCGGTTCATGAAAACCACAAGAGAAGCATAAATGCTAAAGATGAACTTGAAATTGTTACCTGATCGATGGAGAGAAGGAAATGCGTGAGGGATGAGATCAACAATGGAAGAAACCGTCGGCTTCGCAAGAGAGAGGGATGAGAGCGTTTTAGAGAGAGAGGGAGGACGGTAGGTGCAAAATAAATGAGGTGGGTGGGGGTTTAAATGAGGAAAATCGCCTAAGCGTCCTACCCAGCGTCTAAGACGCAGCCCTAGCGTCCGTGCGGCTATTCTCGGCGTCCCAAAGACGCTAACCCTCGGGTTTGGAATTTATTCCAGCGTCTAAGACGCTCACTCAGACGCCGCCCACTTAAGCTCACTTGTCCCGCGTCCCCAGCGTCTTGACTGGCGTCCCAGACGCGGCTCGAGCGTCCTGATCTCGTTTTGAGCGTCCCAAGAACGCTCACACTCTGTTTTGTAATTTATTTCAGCGTCTAGGACGCTCACTCAGACGCCACACACTTCAGCGCCCATTCAACCTACATCCCAGCGTCTTGCTCAGCGTCCGCGACGCTGCCCTAGCGTCTCAAACCCTTGTTGAGCGTCTTATCAACGTTATCCTTCTGTTCAATAATTAATTCCAGCGTTTCCAACGCCTACTAGGATGCTGGTGCTCCAAATTCACTCAACACTCGTTCTACCAGCTTTTCAACTCCCGTTTGCTCAATAACGGCCACTCCCGCTCATTTCCAAATTGAAAACACACATTAAATTAACTAAAAACAACTTTAAACAAAAACAAAACAACCATTTTCGTAGGGAACACGACTATACTTAGCACGTATAGTAAGCCTTTAAACCACCTAATTACTTAGATGGACGAGTTTAGTCTCGTGAGGGTTTGCAGTGAATATACCCACAAAATTCGTAGTCATTTTACTTACAGAGATGAGTCGGTTGGCTCTTTGAGAGCCACTACCTCTATCAAGGTTGTTTGATTACCATCAGTGCTCACCGGACCTTCAACGTACATCTTAAGTCTATGGCCATTCACTGTAAACGAATGTCCATGCTTAAGATCCTTGACTTCCACAGCTCCATTGTCATACACGTGAATTACCTCATAAGGTCCCGTCCATTTACTCCTCAGCTTTCCTGGAAACAATTTAATGCGTGAGTTATAGAGCCAAACCTTATTGCCGACTGCAAAAGTCTTCCTTCTCAAGCATTTATCATGGAAATGCTTCGTCTTTTCCTTGTAAATCCTCGCACTTTCGTATGCCTCCAATCTGATCTCTTCCAATTCTGCCAATTGAAACTTCCTCATCCTTCCTGCATCAGAAATATCAAAGTTAGCATTTCTAATTGCCCACGTAGCTCTATGCTCTAACTCTACAGGTAGATGACAAAGTTTCCCATAGACTAGCCTATAAGGTGACATTCCAATAGGGGTCTTGTATGCAGTCCTATAAGCCCATAATGCGTCATCTAATCTCAACGACCAATCCTTGCGATTAGGCTTAACAGTCTTTTCTAAAATTCTTTTGACTTCCCTATTGGACACCTCAACTTGGCCGCTCGTCTGTGGGTGATAAGGAGTGGCAACGCGATGAGTTACCCCATAATGCTTTAACAAGGTGTGAAACTGAAAATTTTTAAAATGAGTTCCCCCATCGCTAATAATAGCTCGGGGAATCCCATGGCGTGAGAAAATGTTCTTTTTCACAAATTTGCACACCACCTTGTTGTCATTATATCGCGTTGCTTCAGCCTCAACCCACTTAGAGACATAATCTACGGCTACCAAAATATATTCAAAACCAAAAGAGACAGGAAAGGGACCCATAAAATCTATTCCCCAAACATCAAAAATTTCTACTTCTAATATGGGAACCATGGGCATTTGATCTCTCTTATAAATCGCCCCAACCTGTTGGCATCTCAGACAGGACTTAACATACTCATATGCATCTTTAAACAATGAAGGCCAAAAGAAACCACAGTCTAACACTTTATGGGCTGTTTTCTTGGCACTAAAATGCCCCCCACATGCTAAACTGTGACAATGAGTAAGGATATCAAGTTGGTCCGTCTCCGGAACACATCTTCTAATCAACTGATCAGCACCAATCTTGAAAAGGTCAGGATCGTCCCAGATGTAATACTTGGCTTGCGCGTAGAAACTTTTCCGCTGCTGTGACGTCCAATGGCTCGGTGTCTTACCTGTCACAAAATAATTAACCAAATTAGCAAACCACGGCAATTTAGACACAAATAACAGCTGTTCGTCAGGAAAAGATTCCTTGATCACTTCAATAGAATTTGGAACCAACGTGGGCAGCCTTGACAAATGATCAGCCACCACATTCTCCGACCCCTTTTTATCCCGTATCTCCAGATCAAACTCTTGCATATTCGAAATTTAATGGGTAAATGAGTTGAAGAGAGACAGATGTATAGCATATGTATCCACCTATATTGAATTGCGGATACAGAAATGATAAAATCGTTTTTGATTGGACGGAATATGAGCCTCCTATAGAAGATGAAAGAAGATAGACAAGAAATCAAAGACAAAGAGGAGAAAACACTTTTTCGAGACAGGAATCGGCATCTATCTAATGAATTCAACGGCTCCGGTATAAATGAAAGAAAAAAGGGAACGAGATCACAATGAGATTTTCATCTCAAAAAGGGGGATATGGCGAAATCGGTAGACGCTACGGACTTAATTGGATTAATAGAATCCACCTGATCAGTCTTGGTTTGGCATCCTTTTTGCTCAAGAGGTACTTCAATGCACTATGGTCCGAGTAGATTATCACTTTGGCACCCCATACATAAGCACGAAACTTGTCCAAGGCATACACAACCGCTAATAACTCTTTTTCTGTGGTAGTGTAATTCTGCTGAGCCTCAGAAAACGTTTTGCTGGCATAATAAATCACAACCGGCTTCTTATCAACCCTCTGTCCCAACACCGCTCCCACCGCGAAGTCACTTGCATCACACATAATTTCGAATGGCTTCGTCCAATCAGGTGACTGCAAAATGGGAGCATCCGTAAGCTTGGCCTTTAATAGCTCAAATGCTTTTAGGCATGCTTCATCAAACACAAATTCAGCATCCTTAGCTAAAAGATTACACAACGGCTTGGAAATGGTGCTGAAATCCTTGATAAATCTTCTATAGAATCCCGCGTGCCCCAAGAACGATCTCACCCCTTTAACACTGGTTGGTGGTGGCAAAGATGAAATAAGCTGAATTTTCGCCTTGTCCACTTCCATACCTTTCTCAGAAACTACGTGGCCTAAGACAATACCCTCCTTGACCATGAAGTGGCTCTTCTCCCAACTCAGCACCAAATTCGTTTCGGTGCATCTTTTCAAGACTTGCTCCAAATGGTATAAACAACCCTCAAATGTCTTATCAAAGATAGAGAAATCATCCATAAAAATCTCTAGCGATCCTCCTACCATATCTGAGAATATCGCCATCATGCAACGTTGAAACGTGGCAGGAGCGTTACACAACCCAAATGGCATCCGTCTATAGGCGAATGTCCCGTAAGGGCACGTGAACGTGGTCTTTTCCTGGTCATCAGGGTGGATAGGAATCTGATTGTACCCTGAATATCCATCTAGAAAACAGTAGTACTTCTGGCCTGCCAGCTTCTCAACTATCTGATCTATGAAAGGTAACGGGAAGTGATCCTTTGATGTGGCTGCATTCAACTTCCTATAGTCAATGCAGACCCTCCAACCTGTTACTGGTCTGGTTGCAATCTGCCCATCTTCGGTGTTTATCACTGTTACCCCCGACTTCTTGGGCATGGTCTGTGTAGGGCTGACCCACTGGCTATCAGAAATGGGGTAAATGATACCCGCATCTAACCACTTCAACACCTCCTTTTTTACCACTTCTCTCAAGTTTGGGTTGAGTCTCCGTTGTGCATCCCTTGATGGTTTACTATCAGTCTCCGTGATAATTCTGTGCATACAAATAGTAGGACTTATCCATTTTAGATCAGAGATTGTCCAACCCATAGCTGCCTTATGCTTTCCCAAAACTTCAATCAGTGCCTCCTCTTCCTCTTTTGTCAAATCCGAAGCTATAATCACTGGCAAACTCTCTTGTGGCCCCAGAAATACATATTTGAGATGTGTGGGTAAGGTCTTGAGTTCCAGTGTAGGAGCCTGCTCCAAAGACGGTTTGTTTGACTCCGGGAGATTTTCTGGTAGCTTCTCAAACTTGATTGACCATGGAGGTTGCTTACTCGGCTTTGTTCCTCCAAACATCTCTTCTAAGCTCATCAACCAACCCCAATCAACCTTTTCATTCTCTTGGCATGACAATGCATATCCCAACTCATCCCTGCTAGTCATGAGTGATGTCTGTGATCCTGCTAACTCATCAAGATAATCTATAAAATAGCACTCTGAATCATCAGAAACATTAGAAACAGCATTGAAAACATTTAACTTCAACTTTCTATTCCCGAAGGCTAAGTCCAAGGCACCGGTCCTACAATTAATTTGGGCATTAACAGTGGCCAAAAATGGCCTACCCAAAATAATTGCGGGCTGGTTATCCCGACTTCTTTGATCTGAATCTAACACAAGAAAGTCCACCGGGTAATAGAAATCCTCAACTTTTACAATCACATCGGTTAACATGCCCCTTGGAATCTTAGTGGATCGATCAGCTAATTGTAACACCACATCTGTGGGTGTTAAGCTTCCTAAATCGTGCTGATCGAATAAGTTTCCATGGAGTATGTTAACACTTGCTCCCAAATCTAGCAATGCTTTTTTAATTCTGATATCACCTATAGTAACAGAGATAAGAGGTGAACCTGGATCCTTAAGCTTGGGTGGCAATGAACTTGAAACTACTGCACTTACCTGCTCCGTGAGGTGAATTTGCTTCGGCAATACCGTAGGATACTTACGCTTCTGAGTGCACAAATCTTTCAAGAACTTTGCATATGCCGGAATTTGCTGCAATGCTTTCACCAGTGGAATGTTGATCCTTACCTGATTGAATGTGTCCCATAGATCCTCTAGCTGTGGTCCTTTCTTCCCATACATTGGTCTATTCGGGTCCTCTAGAGCTGATGGGTATGGAGGTGTCGGTTCAGGCTTTGGCTGCTCTTCTTTTTGTACCACAACCTCCTCAAACTGAACTTGCTTCTTCAACTTTACCTCCTTCTCAGATTCTGAATGTGGAACTTCCTTCCCATTATCTATAGTTTCCTCAACATCACTATCGTCATCTTCCACTTCCGGCATCACAACTTTGTTATCAACCTTCTTCCCACTTCGCAAGGTAGTAACTTTCTGCAACTCACTCACTTCGTTCAACTCTTCCACCTCATGTACTGATTGTTTTTCTTTGCCTTTTGAATGAGATGGATTGACTTGGGTATTGCTCGGTAATCTACCTTCATCTCTTTTCGTAAGCTGATCTGCGATCTGCCCCATTTGCTTCTCTAGACTGGCCATTGACTTCGTCTGCACATAGGATTGTTGCTTTAGGTAATCCATAAGCTGATCCATCTTTGAATCCTTAGGAGCTTCATGAACAACTGGTTCCTTTTCTTCCTTAGTATCCGATGATGTGCCACCATAAAAATTCCTACCCTGTGGGTACCGGTTCCCTTGATCAAATCTGGGTTTTGGATACTCCTCTGCTCTTTGATCATCTCTCCAACGAAAATTAGGATGACGCCTCCATCCAGGATTATAAGTTTCTGAATGAGGGTCAAACCTATCTTGCCTTGGTCGAAAACCCGAGATCTCACTTGCTTGCTCGCCTTGCACATGATAGCAAAATTCTGAAGTGTGAGTATACTCCCCACAAGTGACACACATCACCGGTAATCGCTGTTCCATCTGCTCCTTTTTCATCAACACATCCAACTTCTTGCTAAGAGCTTCCATATTCGTTGTGACATCCCTTTTCCAAGCATTGTCAATTCCCAATACTTGAACTCCAATTGGCGTTTCAGACCCGACTTGCACCTTTGACCCCTTAGCTAACTGTGCCAACAATTCCCATGTCTCATCATGCTCTTTGGCCAAGAATGTACCCCCCGAGGCTGCGGTAATCATATTTCTGCTCTCTTGGCTGATACCATCGAAAAAGTTCTTCACCAACATCCACTTGGGTACCTCATGATGTGGACATGCCCGTAACATCTCATTCAGTCGCTCGAAAGCCTCATGAAATTGTTCCCCCGGCTTTTGCTTGAAACTGGTGATGCTATTCCTCTTTTCAGTGGTCTTACTAATCGAATAAAACTCGTTGAGGAAAGCCCTCTTCATCTCCTCCCAGTTACGAATACTGTTAGCTGGTAGAGACGTGAACCAGTGCTTTGCTTTATCCTTGAGAGAGAATGGGAACAATCGTAGTTTGAGAGTATCTACGGGTAGTCTTTGCACTCTGTTAGCTTTGCATATTGCTGAAAATTCTGCTAGGTGATCGTATGGTTCCTCGCTCTTTGTTCCATGAAAATGAGGAATGATGCTGAATAAGTGAGTCTTTATTTCCGGTTCATTCTCAATTTCAGGATACAGTATCGGTGACATATCGGGAACATCACCCGGTCTGTAGTGAGACTCCACAGTCCTCCTATCATCTCCCATGTTTACAATGGGTTCGGTGTCACTCTCAGGTTCCTCTGAATGTATGGATTGCTCTTCTGAATCAGATGTCTCCAGTGTGTTCGGATTACCACTGGTCTCACCACTAAGCCAATAACATCTGTGTAGCTTCCTCAATGAGCGAGCAGTCCTTTCAATTTCTGTTTCGTATTGCAATGGAGAAGTTCGCCCGGAGTAACGAGTATGCATATACCTGAGATACACACACACACGTGAAGATTCTGAACTTTGCTGTTCAGAATGTTAACGAAAATGAACAATACTAAAAATACTAAAAAGTAAACTAAACTAAAACAAACTTAACTAACTACTATAAACAAGAATATTTACAGAAACAGTTAATCCAAACTACTTTAACAAGCGCTGCCATTCCCCGGCAACGGCGCCATTTTGATGGACCCAGTCGTATGAGTATCAAAAATATAACCCAAAAACACTATATAGATAGGGTAAGTGGGATCGAATCCACAGGGAATGATAGGTCGCTAAACTAGTTCAGAGACTGTTTGGATTAGGATTGAAATCATTTGTTTTAAACTAATTCCCTACTGTAAAATACTATTATGGCGATGTCACACACAAGAATTGAATTAAAGAAGTTCACTGGAAGAGAAAGATGGTGTTTGCTCTCTCGTTATACATACTACGGTAATTCAGAATGTTATGGATTCCATTTACATGAATTGATACGATTATGCAACTTATGCTCCAAAACAACGTATACCACTCTATTGACTGTCTTCCTCCCCTATAGAGAGTGGGCACAATCAATGACATGGACATCAACCATTTTAGATACACTTTCTGTTCATTCGCATTTACTCATACAAATATAATCCCCTTTTACAGTTTCCATACAAATGAATTGGTTTTCACAACAAATACTCTTAAGACGAAGTATGCGCCGTCTATTAATTGTCTTCCCCATATGAATGAGCCGGCACAACTAATGATATCGCTATACCTCGTTACATACAATATCCATTGATTACAACCATTCATTCACAAATAAGATCCACAACCCCTTTAAGCACAATTGGAAACTGAAATTAACTAAACATTCATTCAAACCATAGTATGCAAACTGAAGAACAAACACCACTAAGTATTTAGCCAAGCATAGCTTGGGTTAACTTACTAACAGTGTCAAACACGGATGAAAACATTAAAACTACCGATAATGTGTAAATACAATCGATCGGATGCCAATGCTTGATCTTCGTTTGATTCCGATTGCTTTTCTCCTCTGATTTTCCTCCCAAAATCGCACCTTTGTGTGTGTGAAACTGCCAAATTGCGAACCCCCCTGAAAATGGTAACTGCCTCCCTCAAAAACTGCAGGTTTCGCCACTTTTCCGCACCAGCGTCGCCCCCGGCGTCTGGGACGCCGGCTAGGACGCTCAGACTCTGTTTCAGGGAGTTTTGGGCGTTTCCTGGGCGTCTGGGACGCTGGCTAGGACGCCCGGCACGAAATTCCCCCTTCAAGCTGCTATTTCCTTTACTTTCTTGCCAAGCAACTGAAAACACAAAAACCTACATTAGCAGTACCAATTATCTCATATTTACACACTAAAACATAACAAAAACACATGAAAATAACAGTGATTATATCACTGATCAATTGCATTATAAACCTTGTTTGGGGATTATGAACATGTGCATTTAGTGTTTATCTGTGGATTAAAACATAATTAACATGTGTATTAGTGAAATTTTGAAAAGACATATGTGCAGAACTTGAATTAGGAAAACATTTTAATTGGAATTATAGTCTTATAACATATCTAACGTGTGTAATGTCTTGTTACGTGTTGTATTAAACATGTGCAATTATATAAATCTTGAGATAGGCTATGAACATGTGCAGTAAATAGCATTGTGCAATACCTTGAATAACATGGGGTATCATGAATTTGAATATGTGCAGTTAGTGTTCATCTATGGATTAAAACACAATTACCATGTGTATTGCTTCACTCCAACAAGTAAAAACAAGTCAGATGAAGTCAAATACAAAACGAAAACACAAAGGACGAATTCAATGTTAATAAATAGATCGCAAACTGCAAGCACGAGTTTGCACATAGTGAATTCACATGTACATACAACTTTTGCAAGTTCAATCAAACCACAACTTCATCTGGATTGAGAGAAATCGATAGATTAAACAAACACAAACGCATAGATAATGGAGAAAACACATATATTGTGATGAAGGACGATGAGATAATGATGTTTGGGGAAACGAAATTTTTATTAAGGACAAGAAGAAGGTGGAGCTGAACTTGGAATATCAGTTAGTAAATTGCACATATTGCACATTTGCAAAAGCTTGATGAACTTGTGCATACCGTAATACACAAAAACTTAATTTTTGAACATGTGCATAGCGTAATAAGCATATAAAGTTGCGAATATAAAGCATTAGAAACCTAATATAATGATTTGCATATTAAGGCAAAAAAAAAAAAAGCAATGAATGAACAATTGCAAAAACTAACATTTTGCACATGTGCAAAACCTATCACATTGAATGATTCGGCATTGTAGAACCACATTTGGTATAAAACTAAGGTATTTTGACCATAAGGGTTTTTCAATTTCGCTTCCTGAACAAATATAACGCATAAAAAACTAGCAATGATTGACCCAGTGCAAAAACTAACATTTTGCACATGTGCAAAACCTATCACATTGAATGATTCGGCATTGTAGAACCACATTTGGTATAAAACAAAGGTAATTTGACAATAAGGGTTTTTCAATATTGGCTTCCTGAACAAGTATAACGCATAAAAAACTAGCAATGTTTGAACAAGTGCAAAACATAGCACATTGCACATGTGCAAACAGATTTGTAGGAAAAAACTGAAAGAATCGACAATGTAAAAACCACAATGGGTATAAAACAAAGGGAATTTCATATGGGTTTTTCAATATTTGAGTTGCTGAAGTAACATTCGAATCTGTACACAATGCTTGAATTCGATTATGATGAACATGAGTTCGGAAAATCAAACGAGAGTATAAAATACTTACATTTTATCGATACGATTGTGTAGGGTTTGGAGCGGACGATATTTCCTCCGGGAAGGGGATGATACAATTGTGTAGGGTTTGGAGCGGACTTCTGGTGTTGAAGGCGAGAAGAAATTGAGAGGGAACCTTGGAGAGGGAAGTTTGGAATGATCTGTAACAACCGAAGTGAGAAAAATTGGGATATGAGAATATTTGATTCTCATTTAAATATTTTCATTCCCATATTGCCCCTTAAAACAAAACACGTGAGTTTAATTCAAGAATTGTTTTATGTATTAAAAATTAATTTTAATGCAAAAATGATTGGCTGAGAATGGTACCCCAGTACCCCAGTCTAACATGGTACCTCATTGATCTTGAATCTATATATATATATATATATATATATATATATATATATATATATATATATATATATATATATATATATATATATATATGTGTGTGTGTGTGTACACATAGTTGATTTGAAAAAGTGGCATGAGTATGTATATGCACATAGTTGATTTGTATCAGTAATATGTATCACAAGTATGTTTGGGTAATGTGTACCAGAGTTAATAATATGAGAATTACAATATGTATCAGGAAGATCTCTTAGTATATCATTAGTATGTTTTGGATAATTTATAACTATAACAAACAGAGAATTATAAAACGGTGTGTTATAATGATTATTGAAGTATATACTTCCAATTGATTCATTGTCATGAATATCGTCATCAAGAAAAAAATTTGTATAGTTAATAACAGCATTTGTATGGTCATTTGATATCGTTGCCATTTGTGTATGAATAGTTTCGGTCACACGAGTATGTGAGTTTCAGTCAAACGAGTTTTGTTTTCTTTGCTCCTTAACAATGAATAGTTTCTGTTAATTTCGTAACAATGGATATAACAAATTGTTCAACTATGCATTCGTGATTTCACATATACACTTGCCATAATTATTAATTGTTACATAAATTTAGAGATTAATATTGTTTAATAATCATGTCGTTAAAAGGGCAGACTCATTTACCGTAATTAACTTTTTTTAATTATATTTTATATTGAAAAGAATGATCAATTTACCTTTAAGTCCATTTTGAAATGAAATGTCATGTGCGGCATGTTGTGATTTCTTTTCTTCTTTTATCACTTTAACTCTATTCTCACCCGATTTTGATTCTATATGTGTGTATTTGTAATATGGTTCGTGTGAGTTCTAAAAATGCAAAATATTGTGCATACTTATGAACACACGAGTTTCAAGTGTGAACATGCTGCTTAAAAAGTTTTTTTAATATTTTTTTCATATTAATATAGATACAAATAATATAAGGTTATTTGCAAAAATAATTATACACATTTAGACATTCTAGTATCTTAAAAGTCATGTGAATATATGTAGTGTAAACATACATTCAAAGTGATACAGTTCATGTGAACATATACGTTTCACATATTTATGTGCTTATTGCAAGTAGTCTTGTATTGTTAAATTAAACATAATTATGAAAAAAAATTAAAAACGGTTTTAAACGAGATACCTTCCGTACTCCACAAAACTACTGGTATTCATTTGAACTCTCTCTCTCTCTCTCTATCTGTGTGTGTGTGTGTGTGTGTCTTATTAGACTGGTTCACATTATTTTCATGTTCATTACGATCTTGTAAAAGTGCAATATGCACGTGTTATGCTTATTACACATTTGAACATGTGCATATTGCTATTTTACATGATATGGAACATTTTATCACAATAAAAATGTAAATGATGTGAACTAGTCAATACTAATATACATTTGCATATGTGTATATTGTAGTTTTGCATAAAATTTAACATTTTATCGTAATGTACATGTTCATTTTAAATGGTGATCTGGTATCACAGTCTAATATATATGGTATCCCATTAATCTTGAATACACACATGTATTTCAAGTCTTTCTCGAGTTTAGCTGTCTAATACAAAAAAAATGTACTTTAAAGTTATGTTTAGCTATTTGAGACGATTGAGCAAAGTTCGAGTCTTTCTTAAATTGAGCTCTAATCTAAATCTTGAAAGGCATCCACCCAAGTTAAACCTAGCCTAATTTAGTCTCGTTTGTACCCATAATTTCAACTATGGTTTCACCATAGATTTCAATAAACTCATTTCATCTAAATACATGTTGGGTTAGTTAAGTCCCATGTCGGCCAATTAATAGATAAAAGTGTAGGAGACGTACAAAAATTGATTACGTTTTGATGTATTGTCTTATTTTTAGTTATTGAAAAAACTCTATAAACTTTTTTCAGTTTCGCAATTAAGTCTCTAAACTTTTTTTCTGATTGTTTAAATCCATAAATTATTTTGTTTTATTCAAAAGTATATATTTGACTTGTTTGACTGGTTACCAAACAAGCAACCTTGATTTTTCATCCTGTTAATATTGGAAAAGACCTACTATCTTTTCACATTTTAACGATTAAGTCCCTAAACTTTTTGTTTTATCAGTTGTGTTTTACCAGTCATTCGTCCATCCGGTAGCCGGTCAAAAATATATACTTTTAAATAAGACAAAAAGAGTTTGGAGACTTACAATCAGAAAAAAAATTTCAAAGACTTAATCATGAAAGCTTACAGGGATTTTTGATATTAACCAGTTTAGTTTTTTTTTTTTTTTTTTTTGACATAATTGTAAGTGTGACCCTTTTGTATGTAACTATACAAGTAAATTTTAGGACCAAAAGCAAAATTAAAAAAAATTGAAATTGAATTGAAATAGCTAGTGATGATACGATGGGCCATGGACAAGTGAAGCTGGCATGAAAAAGATTTGTCTTTTCTTTTATACTTGAGTGTTGAAAATGCAGCCATTAGCAAGCCAAGCCCCACCACACTCATCATCATCTTCTTGTACCCTTTACCATTGGTGGTCCAAGGTCTCAATTGTCTTTTCACCCTTTCCCTGCTCATAAAACTTTACTCCAAACATCAAATTTTAATTCAAAAAACATGTATTAAATTATGTAATCATATATGTTTTTTAAATGAGATTTCTTATGCCAATTAACTCAAACATTTTCCGATCAAACAAAGAATTCAATCCGGATTTCTCATAGGAAATCAACTTGACACATAATTTAAGAGAAATTACTCGTCGTAGATCACTGATAATTAGGTTGTTTTAGCTCAACGACACTAATTGTATGTAAATAGACATTTTATTAAATTAAAAAACAAACAATATCATCTAAACAAATTTTAGACTTTTTTTTAATATATTATCAAACAGACGGTAAAAAGTGTTTAGACATCTAAAATCTTAAAAAACAAACGGACCCTTACTAGGTGTAAAAATGGTTAACTTTGGATTGCAATCATATTAAGCAAATAAATTGGATATATAAACACATGTGGTAGGCTACAACATGCACAAATAACTTGTCGTATAAGCATGAAAAACATCAAACATAATAGAAAGCAATAATAATTAAAGAGGAGGACATGGGTTCGTATTTAACAATTCAGAATTATTAATTATATATGGTGTGTTTCTTAAAATAATAAGTGAATAAACTACTACAATTCATATAAATAAAACTATATATATGAATAATTAAGTCATTTTTAATCAATATTAAGCGTTTATGCGTTAAATTAGTAAATGAAACGATAACGAATTATGGTTGGAAAACCCAAGATGTCCGACATATGCTATGTTATGTTATATATATATAATACCATCTTATTAAATGTTTTGCGTTTCTCTATTATTTTCTTCGTAAAATCACGTTACTCTTTTGGCCTTAGTTCCAGTCAAATGTTGATATTTTCGAACGAGTGTTGATATAAATCAAATATACGATATTGTTTTTTGTAACTACATATTGATTTGTATAGATTTTTTTGACTTAAAATATAAAGTAGATCAAATAATAACATGTTTAAATCCTTAATTAATTGTATATTGACGCATAATAATCATCAAAGATTGTGTGAGAGCCATACATACTTCAATCGTATATTTTTTTTTTAACTTCAAATAATAAATAAAGAGGTGTCTATGTCAAGGAAATGAACACTCATATGATCCATTCCACCACTTGTCAGATATGAAAATTTGTTTGGATACCAAATGAATCATGATTTATCATAGATATCATCAAATTACCTAAATTTAATATGTCTTTATCTTATTTAATTGGGTATGTTCATTTGTAATTTTTTATTTTATAATAAATATATATACTCAATAGACTTTTCACATACAAGCAAGTCCCAAGAAGTAACAATGTTAAGTAGCAAAACATCGGGGTCAATCAAATGCATCGAAGTGCCATCGACACCAAAGTGGCTAAACTACGTCCCGACTTATCTGACTTAAAAGGAAATTCCCTACTAAGCTCAATAGGACCGACTAACGAATATGTTAAATTATGTCTCAAAAGATCTAATAGTAGTAATGCACAAATAGCAAGTAACAAGTAAGTTCAACAAGGTAATGTGATCATAAATCAAGTATCGTTCATAAACATACATAAGTATTTAAAGCTAAACAAAAATCTATAATTTGACAAACAAAAGTCGCAGGTGTGACGCCGAAAATTGTCACGATTACGACAAGTTGGTCATGATCAAAACAACTACGATACACAACTTCTTAAAGCTCCGATGGAATTGCAGAATTGACTCTCTGTATTCCTTATTTTCTCATGGGCACGATCATAAGCACTTTGTAGACCTTGTGACACGCCAAATTAGCATTTGATTTCCATATACATTTCTATCATAAACATTTTAAATATAATATTTACCTCCAAATTCAACAGGTGTTGCATCAAGACAGGACACTTTGTTGCTTATTAAAAGACACATTTTGAAAGTCTAGTTAATCTTCGATATATAAATAAGTGTTTATTGTATTTTTTATAGTTTTTTTTTTTTTGTTGAATATTGATTTTTATAATTTATTTGCGTTTTTCAAACTCAGAAAGCAACATCTTCAAATTTGAATCGCAGATAGTCTTGAACTCTTGCTACTATACAATTTCTACAAACATAAAAAATCTTCTTTTACGAAAATAAAGAGCATAAAAGAAATTAAAGAAACTTTTGAAATTACCAAAAAGGCAGACAGGCAGATGATTATACTTTTTCAAAATGATTTAAAGAAAAAGCATATTGCTTTTAATCTTTATTTTCGTGGACAATTTTCTTTTTTTGGTTATAAAGTAATTTTCATTTTAGGACTTCACGTAAATTATTCTGATATCTTTCCCTAACTATTTTTTTACTATAATATTTTTAATGACCAGCTTAAAATCATGTTAAACGTACGTGTTATCCTATTTGCGAAAATAAACTAACATTGATAGTTAAATTAAGGGTTAATCACGAAAAAATGTAATGTGTCGTCATATTGAGAGATTATACTAGTAAAAAGACCCAAGTAAAGATAATTTATCTGATGATCAAGTAGGCGTTAATTTGTAAAAAGTGTTATGTTACCTATTCAGATAGCACGATGAAAGTTTTGCTAAACAAACAAAAAAATTTATTATTGCAACACAATTTACTTTATATTCTCGTAAGATTACCTACATTGATGTGTTTTTATTAGAAGGATCCTCTAATTAAAATTTTTTGATATGTTACTTAAAATTAACAAAATAATATATTACTTTTTTCGGTTACTAACCCTAGAATTTATAATACAAATATAAATACAAATTATTATTATTATTATTATTATTATTATTATTATACACACACACGGAGTACCGAAATGAATATTAATGAAAAAAATAATATTTGACTATCCGTCTGGTTGGTGAAATCTATATAAACTACCATTAATAATGTAACTAATTTGTCATTTGTTATCTTCTCATAATGTCAAGTGGTATCTTCTACCATTAGCATGTGTTAATTAGTATTTCTAGATTTATTTTAAATTTCAAATCAATTTCCTTTAAAGATAAGATTAAGTTATATCTACTAAAATTTCAACAAACAAAATTTAAAATATATATTAATAATAATAATAATAATTATTATTACTATAATAAACTTAAAAGATCTTTACCGTTTTAATAATTTATACTTACAGATAATTATAATAAAAGATGTTAAATATCTTTAGTATTAAAAGTTTGAATACATCTAAGTTTAATATTTAGTTTTTCTAACTTTAAGTTTATATAGTTTTAATATTTATTAAAATTATCTATATAATACACAGGTTAATAAACTAGTAAAATTTAAATGAACTGAAGTTCCTTTATATGTTTGGCATGTAATGTGAGACTTTGAATTTATAACTTTTAAAAGCTACAACCTATAAGTTGTGTTTGAACGACTTTTTATATTCTAGAGCATAACTTTCTAGGTTCAATCAGAATGGTGGCATGAGTCATGATGCAACGTCAAAGCTGGTCACTAATCACGCTGGTGGAACTTCACCTCGTCCACGCTCCACGGCTCATCTCGCCATCTCGGTGGCTAGACCTCGTATGAAATGAAATTGAAGCTTTATTGGATTGGTTGGCTTCAAAATCTTATTCTAGCTTCTTCCTCTATGTAATTTTATTTCTAACGCGATGCTAGTTTTTTAATTATTTTTTGCCATTGGAAAAAATATATAAATTGCACTCCATTTCTAATGGATAATATCTTGAGTGAATCTCGCATCATCATTCACATGGAAAGATGTTGCATATTTAATGAGTAAACCCACTAATTATCTAACATGTTTTATACAACCGTAAGGCATATGTTATGTTTTGCAGGAAGGGAGACATCATTTTCGTTGGTTGATATGTTACAAAATGACATAAAAGCACTACTATTTGTGACGTTGGACGGTTACGCAAACCTCATTGAAGACAACGAGACATGTGACAATTATGTTTGTAACACTTTGAAATATAGAACTAGATAAAATGAATGTGTTTTGAGTTACAATATATATATATATATATATATATATATATATATATATATATATATATATATATATATATATATATAATATGGTTCGTGTGAGTACCTTAAAAATGCAGAGTACCGTGAGTACCTGTGAACACACGGGTTTAAGATGTGAACATGCTCCGAAAAAAAGTTTTTTTTTTAAAATTTTTTTCATATTCATTTAGATACAAATAATATAAGCATATTTGTAAAAGAATTACACGCATTCACACTTCGTAGCCTCTTAAAAGTCATGTGAACGTGGAAAAATTCATGTAAACATGCTTAGCTGTGAACATACGTTCACAACAGTGCAGTTCATGTGAACTTGCACGTTTCACATAGTTATAGTGTGAGTTTATGTGTGATTTTTTGCAACTAGTCTTATATTATTAATTTAAACATGATTATGAAAAAAAAATTTCAAAAAAAATAATTTTAAGCGAGGTACCTTCGGTACTCCGCAAAACTAGTGGTACTCATTTGAACCCATATATATATATATATATATATATATATATATATATATATATATATATATATATATAACGAATCATTGGATTTAAAAATTCAACCTCAAATACAAAAAGTTTGTTTGTGTCACGGATTACTTAAGGAAAAATGGAAAGAGAATTTCTTTTAATATAAACTTTTCCATTATCTATTGGATTATATTTCTTACCTAATAAGCAACAAATTGAAATTTCATTCATATAATACGTTTTTTCTAGTAGACACTGTGTACTACACTGTCACTACATCACCCACCCACCCACCCACCCCACACTACCATACCCAACCTTACCATATCCTACCCACCCACACACCTACCCTAACCATACCCCACCCACCCACCCTATCCATCACCCCACCCCACCCCACCCAACCCAATCCTATCCTTATTTATCTCACTCCATCCCACATATCTTACTCTACCTAACAATACCTCACCCGTCCATCTCATCCCACTTTACAAACTAAAATAAAAAATAATAATGAATAAATTTTAATTTCATTCTATTTCAATTCTGTCAACCAAACAACAATAAGTGAAAATTTTACTTACATTCTTTTGACAGATTTCATTCATTCTGAAAACATTCTATGAATAAAACGATCCCAAGAGAAGTAGACTTTCCTAGGTTAATCTCATATTGCCATGGATAGTAAAAGATGTTGAGTCCCTTCCTTCATCTCAAAATAAATACCCACCGATAAAAGCACTATAATGATTACAACTTTTAATCTATTGAACCTTTTTCAACGTTATAATAATAACGTTTATTTTCTTGTTTTGATTTGGATTTTGGTTTGTCGACTTGATTTTGAGCTAAAAAAAAAGCAGAAATGATATGTGTAGTGAAAATTTAAAAATTTAGTACAAGGAGAAGGTTAACATGAAGGCGTGAATTAATTAAAGGGAAAATTACCAAGAAAGGTAATATAAAATACAAAATTAGACAATAAAGGTATTGTAAAAAATTTTTTGCCAAGAAAGGTAATATAAAATTCTATTTTGGCCGAGAAAAAAATATGAAATTCAAATTTTAGGCCAAGAAAGATAATCAAATATTATTCACTTACCAAAAAAGGGAGCATAAAATTAAAAGTTTACATTCTTAATTTGTCATCAATACCCTTTCTTGTCAAATTTGAATTCTATGTTATCTTTCTTGGTCTAGAAAATTTTACATTACCTTTATTGGCAATTTTCGAATTTTATATTACCTTTCTTGGTAATTTGCCCTTGATTAAACTATTAAAGTCAAGTCTTAATAACTCCTCTCGTGTATTTCAAGACTACCTAAATATTATTTATATCAGAAAAGATGCCATAAGTTTTGACAAAACTAAGTTACCCATTTTTGTAATCAATTCTTATTATAATGTGTTTTTATATTACACAAAAATGTAAACAAAGCCAATGGCTTGTCCCAACTAACAACCCTCCATTAAATTCCCCTTTCTCTCTCTGGTCAATTATAATCATCTTCAACTTCATAACTTCAATCATCTGAAAGCTCCTTCTCACCTGTTTCATCTCTCTTTTCTTTTCCATCAAACCCTAAAATTAACATCATCTAAGAACACCAAATCCATAACCAAAAACACAAACACATTCTCCTCATCAATTTCAATTAATGGGTTGCTCTGCTTCACGTTCTTCCCCACCTTTCAACTTCACCACCACCACCACCACCATCACCGCCACCGCCACCTACGATCACCCAAATGCACCTTCCAATTCCTCCAATTCTTCACCTTCTCCTCACCATTTCCACTCCCCTTTCTCAGATCACTATTACAATTCTTCTTCAACCCAAACCCCTGTTTCTCGTACCATGTCCTTACCCACCCCTCTTATCCACCATCCACCCCTCCGTAAAGGCGATTCAAATCACTTCGTCTCACTCACCTCCACCACCTACGGCTCCCTCATCACCACTACCACAACCAACACCACCACCGACAACCACCACAAAACCCTAGACGAATACCCTGCTTCCTCCCCAGACTCCGTCATTAACACCTGGGAGCTCATGGAGGGATTAGACGAAGACGACTATGATGTGATCGACCGTAATTCGAAGCAACCCCTTTCGTATAATGAGAAAACATTAAAGGGGTCGAAGGAAAAATCCGATTTTTCATTCGATTTGGGTGGTCCGTACGAATTGGTGGAGTATTCAGAAACTAAACCTTTATGGAAGCATTTGTCTGAGGAATCACTGTTATCAAAAATGGATTCTAATTTGGTTTCTAGTTATAACAAAGCATTATATTCTAAGCATTTTGGTCGCCATGAATCGAAATCAGCAACTACTACTCATGTTAGTGAGATTACTAATATGAAAGGTCAAGGGGTGGTTCCTTGTTTATCTGGCTGTGAAGATAGAATTGTTCTGTACTATACAAGTTTGAGAGGAATCAGAAAGACATACGAAGATTGCTGCGAAATTCGATTGATTTTAAAAGGATTTCGTGTGATGGTCGACGAAAGGGATATTTCAATGGATTCAAGTTACAGAAAGGAGTTACAAGGTGTTTTTGAAGGGAAAGGATTCACTTTGCCCCAACTGTTCATTAGAGGGAAGAACATTGGTGGTGCCGATGAGATCAAACGACTTCACGAAGAAGGAAGATTGTTTAAGCTTATGGAAGGTTTTCCGGTTATCGATCCGGGATTTGTTTGCGATAATTGTGGTGATGCAAGATTCGTGCCATGCCCGACTTGTAATGGGAGTAGGAAGGTTTTTGAGGAGGAGGAAGGGAGATCGATTAGGTGCCCGAATTGCAATGAGAATGGATTGATCCGGTGTGCTACTTGTTGTTGTTGATTGATTGAATACCATTGTACATTAGGGATGTGTGGAATGACCGAAAAACCGAACCGAAACCAGAACCGAACCAGAACCGGAACCGATTGGAACCGATTTATAGTATTCGGTTCGGTTATCGGTTCTTATAATCTTCAATATTCGGTTCTCGGTTATTCGGTTATTGGTTCTGCGGGTATCGGTTTTATCGGTTATAGAACCGATTATTTGAAAACCTCATAATATGCAAATTAAGAAATGATTTAAAAGCCCACAATGTGAAAACCAAAAAAATCATTTGTTGGAACAATATTTTTAGGATGGTGAAACTACAAAATTTATATGAAAACATAATGATCGACACTTCTCTTATTATATTTTCATGTTTTTTTGTTTATATCGTGTTATAATAGATAGAATTATATACATTTTTTAATTTTCGGTTCTAATCGGTTCCGTACCCGAAATACCCGTACCATAACCGAACCGGAACCGGAACCGCATTATAATTATTGGTTCGGTTATCGGTTCTTACAATCTTTAATATTCGGTTTCGGTTAAATCGGTTCCGGTTCGGTTCGGTCCGGTTCCGGAACCGTTTACATCCCTATTGTACATATTTGGTTTTATAAGTATTAATCCATCAAGATTTAGATTAAGATTATAATTATGATGATAATGATGATAGCACCGTCGTCGTGCAGTTGGTATTTAACTTCTTGAAACTTGTTCAATCAAGTAATAAAGAAGATCATGTTTATGCCCATCTTGTTTTCTTGATTCAATATGGATCGATGCAAGTGTAGTTTAGTTACCGTTAGTTATCAACATATCTCAATCAAAAACTTTTACGCGATTAATAGATCGTTCTGGTTCTGGTTCTGCTACTGAAAGCATGTTTCACAAGCATTTGTGAAGCAGATTTAGCGATTTAAAACGCCAATGGTGTGTCCATACTTTCATGGTTTTGAAAACCAAACATAAAATAGATCAAATAAACAAATAAGTTACTGATTACATCGTTTAACAAAGGATAAAATTACTGAAAAAGCTACATATAAAAACACCAAGTTCTTCAAACTCTCTATATGAAATATAACGAAATAATAGATTAGCCTCATGAGTAAACAACACCTATATCATACTTTTTTGCCGTTGGCGGGTTCATTTTCATCGTCATCTTCATCTACCCTCCGATTTCACCAGCTGCGAGAAAACCTTACTCATGGAAACACCCGAAATGTCATCCCCGCTTGACATTTCAAATTGAGCGGCTCCGGTGTTTGTGTCTTCTCCATGGTTGAAGTCGTTGATCTGCGGAGACAGCTCACCAATGACGTTTGTACTGTTTTCATCCGGGTCGTTTTGAAGAACAGCTTCTTGAAGTTGAAGAACATATTCAAGATTCCACAGGACGTCGCCCATTGAAGGCCGATCAACGCCAAAATCAGCCAAGCATTTCTCTGCGGTTTCACCAAACTTTCGAAGAGAATCTGGTCGTATTTTCCCCTTGAGAGTTACGTCGATTATTTGCTCCAGCTGCCCCTTTTTCTGCCATTTCATTGCCCATTCGGCTAAGTTCACCATTTCTCTGGGAAGAGACGGGTCGATCACTGGCCTTGCACATAAAACTTCGAATAAAACGACCCCAAATGAATACACATCTGATTTCTCCGTCAACTGTTGTCTTCTAAAGTACTCTGGATCGAGATACCCGAAGCTCCCTTTCACTGCTGTGCTCACATGGGTCTGGTCGATCTCAGGTCCAGTCTTTGAGAGCCCGAAATCCGCAACTTTAGCCATAAGATTCTCGTCGAGCAATATGTTCGCAGACTTCACATCGCGATGGATAACAGCTTTGGAATAGCCGGTGTGGAGGTAATGGAGCCCACGAGCTGCGCCAATGCATATCTCGAGTCGCTCCTTCCAGCTCATGCTAGGAAAACCCGAACCATAAAGATGACTCTTTAGAGTCCCGTTTTCCATGTACTCGTATATCAGAATCATCTCGCTCTTTTCGTCACAGTAACCAATTAACGACACCAAATGACGATGGCGAAACTGGGAAAGCATCTCGATTTCCGTCTGGAACTCAGCTAAACCTTGTTGCGACTTCGGGTTTCCCCTCTTTACAGCCACTTTAGTCCCATCGCTCAACACACCCTTGTACACCTTACCAAAACCACCAATTCCAATCACCCAACTCTCATCAAAATTGTTGGTTGCTTCTTGAATAGCCGCGAAAGGACAACGGTAATTGAAATTCGAACCAGCGCTGATCGTTGTGCCATTAGAGTACTTGCTTCCCATTGTCTGCGAAAGTCCATTCGTCGACAACGGAATCCAGATCTTTGATTGATTAAGTCGTTCTTGTTTTCTTCGTTTATGCATGAAGAAGAAAACAAGAACCATCAGCAAAGCCACGAACACCCCTATAACCACGCCGACAATCACGCCAATGTTCTTCTTCGAGCTCTTGCTAGACAACTGCACGTCTTTCCCAGAAAGACTACCATCCGAATTATTCATCTTCATAATCTCGACGCCGTTTAAAATAGCATTAGGGTAAACATCTTTTATAGTAGACGGCCCGATACTGATACGAATTTGGTTATTCTTAACCAACTGTGTCACGAAATCCGTATAATACGCAGTAGCCAGTGCCCCGCCAAGCTTACTAGATAGATCAAAATCCCCTAACACATTCGAATCATCGATGTAAACATTGAAGTAAAGCTGGTTTGGAGCCGTACTCACGATATCACAAAAATGAAGCCGAATCAAATACCGAAATCCCTGATCCACAGGGAACTCCCAAGTCACATTGAAATTACTTTTCGGATCATCTTCTGATGCCATCTTCGCAGCGGTACCATACACGCTACGAGGAGCATCGTCCTGTGTAGCTCCACCATCCGGATACCGAACTGCGTTAACATTCGATGCATTACTTGCAAGATTCGCATTTTTTATGAAACTCCGATCAGTAACCCAAGTCCTCCACAAAGAATCATTCCTCGACGTAACCACCGGACCGCCCATATTCACCCTAACAACCGTCTCCAGAGCCTGATAAAGCAGCCCCTGGAAGTTCGCTGGAGGAGTGACGGTACTAGCATCATCGTCGATCAACGGATCTGGAACCGAAACAACTTCTAAACCATTCAAGAAAGCAAAAGAACTGCCCGAAGGTGTAAACGTGATTTCAAGATCGCCGGATGTAACATTCAATGAATATTCTTTGATCGAATCACCGTCGGATCTGAAATCACTTAACAAAGAATGATCACGAGTTGAAACAGAGAAAGTTGCAGAAGTCAAATTGTAATTACTGGCAGAAAATGGGAAGAAATAGAGTCGGATCCAGTGACGACCCGGTTGATTGATTTTGAAACTGTAAGTAGAAGTTTGGGTAAAGATTCTTGCCGTTCGATAAAGCTGCGAGTATTCAGATGAAGGAATCGAATTTGCAGAAGTATCAACCAAAACATTTTGTGGGGTTGAAAGAAAACTGGAAGCTAAATTATCAGATAAAAACACACGATTTCCAACCGTGGTATTCGTTGGAGATCCACAATCTATGGAGTATTGATCCTTGGGAACAAATTGGGAATAACATGAACATAATAAACACATCAACAACACAAATAACTTAAAACCCCCAAAACCCATCATAAATATAATCCTCGCAAATGGGTTTCTTTTCAGAAACTTCTTGCTTTGGTAATAATGAAATGAAATGAAATCTAGGGTTCTTGAGCCAAGATCAGAAGTAACAGGAGATCTGCTAAAAGAAGACAGAGAGAAAATATAACACCTGACAGATGAATAACAGCAGATTTGACGAATTAACGATTGATACTTGATGCGTTGTATTGAAAAGATGAGGGATTGTGGTAATCAGAGCATAAATCTAGCAAAGAGACAGCCAGGCCGGTTTGAACTGGACGGCCAGCATCAGATGGTGACAGATTGATAGATTCTTAGGGGTTAACAAAAAGATTAATATAATAATTATCAATCAGCTGTAGCCTGTATATTTGATAGAACAATATTTTGGGGTCAAAGTGAAAGATAAAGAAAGTTTTGTCCTTTTACCCAAAAGATGATGGAGATTGTTGTTCTTGGTAATGGTAATGGTAATGGTAATGGGTAGTGTGTGAAGACGAGTCTGAAAGAGCAAGAGAAAAAAGACGAGCCTGCAATGGAGGAATTACACTAAAGGATACGAATTTTTCACTTAGCTTCCTCTAGGTTTAGGATTATTCTATATATATCCTTTATACGATTTTTATTTCAAATAAGTCCATAAAAGTTTATGATGTTTAAGATAAAACTTAAAATTGTTGTAACGATAGTGTTTACTCTTTTCATTTTCTCATGTTTTTATACCCGCAATGCAGCCCCATAAAGGTGGCGGAGAGTGTCCATTTTATGTACCACATCCCACTATACGTAACAGCATCAGATCATATGTCACCTAAATCTTAAAAGTTAACATCTTCCGATAGCGCCATACCACTTAAAAATAAACACACAAAACTATATAAAAAAGAATGTGAGAGAGCAAAACACAGCGGCACCGGCACAATCATCTTTCTCTTGGCACACAACCGCAGTGCCGTAAGGGGGGCAGTGTTCCCCGTTTCCCATGGCACCGTTGCATATTTTTGTATTGCGGCACAACATATATCCACTTTGATTGCTCTAATACACAATTTTCTATCCCAATAAATTCTCTTAATTTTAGAAGCATATACAAACAATTACAATTAAATACTTTATTCTACATTAATAAAACTAAAAAATTACAACTATCACATTAATTAAATTAAAATTATAAAATAAAATCTAACAAAAATTACCACCTTCAATGCCTCGTAATTTTTTTCCTTATGGGTCTAATACCGCTTTCAGAGTCGGTTCGGTCAAACAATCGTGTATTGTATAAAAATTGTAATTCGTTTTCCTTAATGTTCCTCACATATTTGTCTTTGATGTATTCTTCATTGAACCTGCTAAAAATGTCGAAGTGTTCAATATTACATTGCATTTGCGGATTGTTCGAGCTGGATAATGTGAGTTTTTCTTTTTTTTGATATGGTCTTTTCAACTCTTGTGGTTATCATCTTCACCTTCTCCATTGTGCCCGAAGACAAATGCAACATTGGAAGACGTTGTGTATGTTTTTGAATTGGAAGTTTTTGTCCGTTTTGAAAGTTATGCGAAAGCATCCATTGTTGGCACGAGACTTTAACTTGGGTGATTTCGAACAACATCCCATGTCGTCTCGTGAGGAAACGCCTTATTATCCTTCAAAAGTGTGGTGTCATTCATCTGTTGTCATCACCATGTCAGCTGAGTTTTGGTCACTTCCTATTCGAGTGAATAAAAATACTTTGTTGTTCATATATTTCCATCTTCAAATTTATTTGTGGATATTGCAATCCATTTCACCCAAACGTTCTCCAAAAGTTTAATGAACTTTCTTCCATAATTTGTATTTACGTTGTGAATTTTCCACATTCTCATCATCAGAAATTTCAATACATGTTTGGGTCAGCACGACTTCTTAATGTGCGGTTCATCCATCCCTTCAGGCTCTCAAGCTGGATACCTAGGAAGTAAATTTTATTTGTATCCTATATTTGGTTTAAAAAGTATAATATTACAAATCCAATAATTTCTAAGGATCCATTAAATATAGGATTTTAAATATACTTTTAAATTTAAATTAATATAAGGAAATATCTTGTAATTTTGAAACTCATATCATGTCGTATGTGACTTGATGAAGTTAGCAACTAAATATATTCAAATTGGACATAATAACTAAATATATTATGTTATACAAATCCTAGATTTGTTACTTGTATTATATATTTAAGTTTTTTTTTTCTAAAAAATATTATATATTTAGATGATACTCACTCAAATTCCGTTTATTTTGTACGTGGGATATTAACGTAATGATAGAATTATTTAGAGTATTAATATGTCATTAGTTAATAATTCGTTTTAATCGTATTATATACCATTTTAAAATTCTTATTAAGTAGAATACAAACCATAAGATCTGTTATTCACAAAATTGATTTACTTACTAAAATGTAGTATTAAAATGATTAAATTGTTATTTAAAATTTAATATTTAGGGGTTTATTCATTTGCACATTACTCGTAAAATTCATGGGACGACACTGTCAAATACCACTAAATTTTTTTAAAAGTTGATTTAACATTATTTGTCAGAGTTTTTTAAAAAAATAAAAATAATAATTGTTTTCGATGTTATAATGCAGGAAACTACAAAAATATCTATGCGTATATTAACAAATCAGATGAATTCACGATTTTAAGTCGACGATTCTTTTTCTATAATTAAATTATTGTTTCCACTTGTCAGCTTCCTAAATCAATATAAATTAATATGATGACTTTTAGGGTAATAGTTTCCATATATTATAGAAAATGTTGAATAATACAAACAGTATTTTGAAGGACATTTTTTGTAATTTTTGAAATCGAGACACTGCATTATGACATCGAGTTAATTACGTCAAAAAGTAATAAATTGTCACTGTTTTTTTAATTTGAATAATATACTAAATTTTTTTTCTATTTGAAGTAACATACTTTCCAAATCAAGTCAATTAATATAACCGTATTGGATTGAAAGATAAAAGTTACTGACATGGCAATTTCTTTATCCAGTATTTAGTTTTTTATAATATTTAATATTGCTTAATTATATTTAAATTTCTCAAAATAACATGGTATTATCAAAAAGTAATGTTGACTGGACAAAGAAACTGTCACATCTGTAATATTTACATTTTAATCCGATATGGTTACATTGATTGACTCGATTTGGAATGTATGTTACGTTGAGTCGTTGATTAGAAAAAAAATAGTAAGTTACCCATATTGAAAAAACTGTGACAGTATGTTATTTTTTGTAACAATTAACCCTATAACTTTAAACAAACCATATTTTTGTAATTTACTTTAAATTTTATTTTTGCCATACTGCAATATTGATTGAATTCCATCAACATTAGCTAATCGAAGCTTGGATAATCAATATGGTGGAATATGAATAATAAGAATATTGTTGTTTCAGATTCACCTCTCGAAAGTTGTAATAAAGTAATTTTGACTTGGCATGTTACATTATTTTTAGACAGATGCAATAATAGTTTACAATTATTTGCAATTGTTGGTCTATTGATGGTTATCAATTAATATACTAAATAGCTGATTAATAATCTCTATATATAATAAATAATAACACAAAATTTCACGTGTCACTTTCACATTTCATCGTAATATATAAATGCAACTTATCATTTTAAAAAATACGATATATTATTTTAAAAAAGATAAATACACATTATTTTTTAATATGTAAATAGTAAAAGATAAATACAATTACTTTTTCTAGAAGGTAAATATACTCAATTACTCTTTAATCTGTAAATATTAATTTGTAATAAATTATATAAGTATTATATTATATATATATATAAACTACAATCTCAATTTATATTAATTGAAATATATTAAATCAAAGATAAAAGGATTAAAAAAAAATCATAACAACAACCACTACTTTATAGAGTGAAAAAATAGTAGCTATGATAAATAATAATAGTATTCTTATATTATTTTAAAGAATTAATATTTTTGTGTTTTTATTTATACTTATATACAATTTGTATAAATTAATTTTATTAAAAAATCAATGTAATAGTAATAAACTAAAAATTACATATATTACATTTTAATTGATAATAGAGAAGGGTCCAACTTTGTATAGTTCGATTGTATTTACTAACTAGTTTATTATCTGTGTACTACAAAGAATAGTTAAATAACTTATTTTTTAAACTTTATATAAATTTGAAAAATCATTATAGAAGCTACAAATAAAATAGTAATATTATACTGCAAAAAAGCTTATTGAAAAATAAAAATATATAAAATAGTAATTAATGGTAAAATACATATAATTAAAAATTAAACAATATCAAAGTAAGGATAAAAAATATAGAAGCTAAGAAGCTAAAGAAAGACTGGGTTGTAGACTCAAATTTTTAAAATAGAGATCCAAGATAGCAGGAAGATGTTTTTTTCTCTAATTTAATTTAATTATCTATAATAAGTATCATTAAATATTAATGAGTAAATAATATGTCATATGTCATGCTCTATTTTAATTTGTTGCATGTTGTCAACATTTTTTGCCACTTCATTTATTAAATATATAGATAGATTAGTTTTTTAGTTTTTCAAAATTTAAAAATATCACAATTTTATCTCATCATCAAACTTTCTTATATCTAGAGGAATATTACTAATAAATGTTTAATTTTATTAAATTTTGATGAAAAAATAAATTTGAAAATGATTTCTCGAATCTCCATAAAAATTAGATCTCATTTTAAAATGAAAACTCAATTAAACAATAAGCTATGTTGATAAATAACGAAATATTGTTTTTGTTCTTTTTATTTATTATTTATTTATATGAGAAAATAAAAGAAAGATCTATAAAAATATGGTGAAATTACTGTTTTCGTGTAATACAAGACAAAGAAAAATCACATTTGAAACACTAAAAACAAATTACCCTGATATGAAAAATATTGTTGAAGTTAATATGAAATAAAAATTTGCAAAATAAACTCTAATGAATTAATTACTTGATTGTAATAAACATATAATTAATTAAATAAATAAAATTTCAAATTAAAGGAAGGAAACCTATATGTTAATAAATATTATATTAGTAAATATTAAGATCACGTTTGACTAGCAGAATGAAATATAAAATGCCTTGTAATTTAAATTTAAAACATTAAAATAATTGTTAGGATGTGATGAACATGTTGTTTAATGTTTGATAGTAGTATGCGCTATAAATGCATGTTGGAATCAAAATTATTTTGCAAAGGACGAATGACAAAAGTTTAAACATAGATTTTGAATGAACTTAAATTATTTTTAGTTCGATCTCTTTACGAAAAATATTAACTTTAAGTTGTTCGATCCAGAGCTAAATGTGAACTAAAAATTTAAAAGTGGATGAAAAATGTTACATTATAATTATACGAAAGAAAGTGTTAATCTAGAAGAGTGGTTGTATGTATATATATATATATATATATATATATATATATATATATATATATATATATATATATATATATATATATATATATATATATATATATATATATGTATAAACCATACCACATGCCATATGTCCAATAAATATCACACATATATGTAACATACCCCACACGCTTTTAATACCATAGCGTTTCTCTCCATCCTTAACATGCACCGCTCACCTAATGCATTATTTATATCTTATCATATCATATGAAAATGGGTTAAATATATAGTCAACATATATACACATTTCATATATATATATAGGGGTGGGTTCAATGGAGAACCTTATGCATCGAAGAACCTTGGAGAACCACAATGCATCGCTAGAAAAACTGAAATGCATCACGTAGAAATCGATGCATCACGCGGGAATTTGATACATCAAGTGGAAATAATGTAAAAATCGATGCATCACTTGAGAATTTGATGCATCACGTGGAAATAATGATGCATTATGGGGGAATTGTGATGCATTTGTGGTGGTGCATGGAGGTTCTTCGATGCATGGATGTTCTTCATTGAACCCACCTCTATATATATATATATAAAATATGGTTCGTGTGAGTACCTAAAAAATGCAGAGTACCGTGAGTACCTGTGAACACACGGGTTTTAGACGTGAACATGCTCCGGAAAAAAAAAATTTTTTAATTTTTTTCATATTAATTTAGATACAAATAATATAAGCCTATTCGTAAAAGAATTACACACATTCACACTTTCTAGCCTCTTAAAAGTCATGTGGACGTGAAAAAACTGTGAACATACATTCACAACAGTGCAGTTCATGTGAACTTGCACGTTTCACATAGTTATAGTGTGTGTTTAGGTGTGATTTTTTGCAAGTAGTCTTATATTATTAATTTAAACATGATTATGAAAAAATAATTTCAAAAAAAAATGGTTTTAAGCAAGGTACCTCCGGTACTCCGCAAAACTAGTGGTACTCATTTGAACCTATATATATATATATATATATATATATATATATATATATATATATATATATATATATATATATATATATATATATATATATATATATATAGGTGGGTTCAATGGAGAACCTCCATGCATCGAAGAACCTTCATGCACCACCACAAATGCATCACAATTCCCCCATAATGCATCACTATTTCCACGTGATGCATCAAATTCCCGCGTGATGCATCGATTTCTACATTATTTCCATGTGATGCATCAAATTCCCGCGTGATGCATCGATTTCTATGTGATGCATTTCAGTTTTTCTAGCGATGCATTGTGGTTCTTCAAGGTTCTTCGATGCATAAGGTTCTCCATTGAACCCACCCCTATATATATATATATATATATATATATATATATATATATATATATATATATATATATAAAAGAGAACCGCAATGCATCAGAAAACCAAGAATAATCAAAATGCATGAGCATAACCCCCAAACATTGTAAGAAGGATTCAGGTTCATTAAAGGTAAATTTGAAAAATTATATTAGCTTATTTCAAATAGTTAAAATCAAATAATATTTAATATGAATATCATACATTTATGGTATGACCGATTACAATTATCTATCTATATATTATAATTAATGAGAACAAAACTTGTCACGTGTCATCCTCCTAATACACTACATTTTCATTTTCCCGCTCTTTTTCCAAAAATAAAATTAATATTAATTTAAGTAACATGCATGTCATTTAATTGATTTAATTAGACTCTATGATTAAAACTTATTATTTGTGTTTCCTAAACTAATAGAAACTATAATTAATACTCATAAAAAGTTCAAAATTAACAATGTAAAATGAAAAATGAAAAAAAAAATAAAATTATGAACTTCAAGTTTAAATATCCCAAAAAATAAATAAATCTTAAAAAATGATAAAATAAAAACTTCAAATTTAAATTTTAAAGTAATTTTTTTTAAAGTTTTATAAAATAATAAACTTCAAATTTAAATGTCCGAAAGAAGAAATAATTTATGAAATAAGAACTAAAACCTTAGTATATAATAATTTTGAAAAAAAAAATTTGTTTTCAAATCTTGATGACACATTATATTAAAATAATCATTCAATTTTCCAAATGTATTTTCTGTAATAGAAAATTTATTATTAATTAAACCATCTTCAATAAGAAAATTTATATATAGTTTAATTTAATAGTCTCTAACAAATGTATACAATTTAGATTAATATACTTCAAAAAAATTAAAAAGATAAAACAATTACCATTTAAAATTTATTTTGTTGATTTCTATGAGATTGATGATAACACAACAACAAATAAAATAAAGTGAAGGTTCAACATTTTTGAATCAGTAATAAAAAGATAACTATTGAATTGAATCACATATGTAATAAACATAAAATAGTATATTTAAATCAATAATTCAAATATTTTGAATAATATCTAAACTGTCTTTTTTGACTTAAACATTGACTCAGAGTCGTCATTATTCACCATTGACTCAATGATTTTGTCTGTATGCCATATTTTTATTGGTTTTTATTGTATCTTAATTTAAGAAATGATTCCTAAGGGATCCCACCTCTTTATAAATATTTATTTATAACTGATTTGTTATTTCAATCCATGTAACACATGAGTATTAACCTAGTTTGTTTATATACATGAATTAATAAGAAATTGGAATAATGAAGAGAATGGTGATTTTAGATGAAAATCCAATGCCTATATGACAGTTCATTGGCTGATGCACAATTTCTTTTTAACAGTTCAAATCTCATAACTATATAGTTTCTCGACCGATGCACAAGATGAAGATGAAAGATGAAGACAATGACGGATGAAGATGACATGGGCTCTATGAAGACGAAGACGATGACATGGGCTCTATGAAGATGAAGATGAAGATGATAACGATTGAACAAGAAGATACAAATGATAAAATTGATGATATAGACGATGACGATCAAAGAAAAAGATGCATATAAAGACAATGACGGTCGAAGAAGATGATGACAATGCAGGGGATCATGTATGAACTGGATGATGATAAAGAAGATGATGAACGAGACGAAAAAGATGATGCAGTCAGTTGGAGAAGATGATGGAGAGAATGGATCTTTTAAAGTTTTACTTTTGGGTCTTTTTTTCATTTTATTTATTCACTTTCTCATCGTATTTGATATTCTATATCAAATACAATATACATGATATTCCATATAGAATACAAGATTTCAAGTACATAGTATTATTCTTATGACATATGATTACTGAACATTAACATTTAGTGTATAATCCTTGATTATTTATCTTATTGTGGTGTGACCTTGAAAAAATGTTTCAAGGTTATTTTATTCTTTTTCATTTTCAGACTATCTTTGATATTTCGTATGGAATATATGAGATTCTATATAAATTTTGACATATTCAGTATAAAATATTTCATTATTTATGACTATTGAAGATGACATTTTGTTTAGAATACTTGATTGTTCGTCTTTTTGTGATTTGACCTCGAAAACAAAAGAAAGAAAAAGAGAAAAATGAACGCAAGAGAAATTGTTTCATTAATAGGATTCATATTTGATATTCTATATGAAATACATGATAATCTATATAGGATACACGATGTTCAACATATAATTTTTTTCATTGATATTCTATATAGAATATATGACATTTCATATAAAATATATTGTATTCAATATATAATATTTGACATTCAATATATAGTGTATGATTTCTCATCTTTTCGTTGGTGTGACATGAAAAAAAAAAAGAGAAAATGAGAAGAAAGAAAAGAGAACTAATACAAAAGAGAAAAAATGTGTGACGTTGAAAAAAAAATCTGTTAAAATAAGACACAAAATGTATTATTGGTAATAAAAAGGTAATTTACTAATGGGGTTTAAAAATTAATATATAATACCCTTATAATATCTTTTTTAGTTTAATTTACAAATTGATTCTTTTATATGAAACTTGAATTAAAATTGAATAGATCCGTAAAGCAGAATAATGATTTTCATCTGAAGTAGCCATTCCCCTTTCAGTAGTTGAAGTACTTTCATCTGTCTAAATGCTTTCCGTAGCTCCTTTGATCGAATTTAGAGTAGCTCGTGGATGAACAGATTCGAGAATCAATAAAAAGGTTCCGCTAACCAACTGATACCGTAGTAGAAGATTCGGCTAGTGATCCACCTCTCTATTTCCCAATAGAAAGAGTTATTCTATGGAAAAAAAATCTTGTTTTTTTCTTCTTCACATATACAAGCTAAAACTACAGCCAACAGGGTGGAAGTTGTGTCTTTACGGTATATGGCTCACACCAAGGTAGTGGTGGCCTAAGTGGTACTGGTCCATTGTGGTTGGATGTTGAAATATGCTGTCATAATGTCATGATATTGATTTACTAGTGTGGTAAAAAAAAAAAGGAACTAACTCAACACAACACTACAAGACACAAATGGGTCCAAAATTATAATTGGATACATGTTCGGGTGTAAATTCCCAACCCAACCCCAAAACCCCACGACGCCATTGACTTTCTTTAAATGTTGAAGTTTCAAATTTTAGATTTTGTGACAACAACGTCTCAATGATTCATATGGTTGTAAGATTAAATGTTGTTAATACCAAAAATTCGTATTCACTTTTAATTATATTATTTATTATAAAACCTGTTAATATTTTGTCATGTTATTTTATTAGCCTAAATTGATAGATTCTAAGATACCGTTTGGTTTGAATGATTTAAACAACTCATTTAAGATTTATATTTAGAAATATTTCATTGTCATGTTTGGATAAAAATTAAAGAAAAGATTTAGTCATTAGGATTTCATATTTCTCAATTTTCCACTTTTCATAATCCATCAATCCCCATCATATTTCAAAATCATATCATCTTAGAATCCATCATTTTAAATTCATGTAATCCAAACGACACCTAAAATAATAAAATTTTAAAATATTTAGGGGGATGGATGTATTATGAAAGGTGGAGAAGTAGAGCTTATGAAATGCAAAATGAAAATAAATTATTTATTATTTTTTTATTCAAACATGAGAATGAATTATAAATCCAAATCTTAAATGAGTTGTTTAAATCCTACAAACAAAGCGTCATCTAAGATCCTCACAATTACCTTTAATAGTACTTGTATATTCTATGGTTACCTATCCGTATTTTTGTAGGTTTTTAATAGTGTAATTCTATATGCACGTACAACCTCTCAATTACTAATCACACATCCCTCCTTTTTAATGTGAGAGGAGATTAAATTTTAAGCATTGGGTCTCACGTCGTTAACAAAAATCATGTGATTAAAGGGTGTGTGATTAATCTAAATTAAGGAGATGATGGTGTATATATATAGCAATGCCCTTTTAATATTGTTGTAATTATGTTAGTTAAGGATTCAATTTGAAATAAATTTATGGGATTCTAGCGAATCCCAAATTTAGAGCATGTAGGTCTATATATTTTTGTATTTTTTTTAATAGGCGACATAACTTTATTAGAACCAAAACTAGAAGCTATTACAATATATATAGAATCAGATTTATCAGCGTACCTATGAGATTTCAGCGTACCCTAATACGAATGATCATTCACATATTTTTTTAATATACATGTATAAGACAACATTATAAGATTTTTTTTTCAAAAGGAGCAACATCATAAATCTTGTAAATTATAAAAAAAAGATCATGTAAATAGTGTGGATGATCATTCACTTGGATAACCATTCATATAAATATTCATTGAACATTCACATAATTTTTAAGTACACAGAAAGTCTGAATCAATGTGAAATTCATATATCATGCATATAACATTATTTAAACATGGTTATGAGAAAAAACAAATAAAAAAAAGTTTTTTTAAGATTGATATATTCGGGTGCACTTGATTTCGAGATGTACTATTTTGAGCATGACACACACACACACTCTATATATATATATATATATATATATATATATATATATATATATATATATATATG